>JAMZAV010004112.1:0-49758 GCA_024449915.1 Sweltsa coloradensis
AAAAAGGTTTTAAAAAAAAGGGGGGCGAGTATTGAATTATTCAAGCCCATTGACCTGAAGCCCCTTGCCAGCTTTTGGGTGGGAAATAGTTGAGGAGGTTATTTGGGCACTCTTGTCGCTAAGCGGGTCCAACTTTCAACCACACTTTTTTCCCAATAAAATCAATGGAAAACAACTACAAATTAAAAATAAGTTAATATTAAGTAAGTATAGTGAGTAATTAATAGTAAACACTCTCGAATTACACGAATAATGTCAAATAATTTACATTATTGAACATGAACGTCGTCTCACTCTGATCAACGCGCCATTTTGGATTTTGACTATGTCACTGTTATTTACTTAGTAGGTGTAACCCTACCAACCTTTTTGCGATATTGTGGCTATTTAAGTAATTTATAAATATGTTATTGTTAAACAATTAAATAGTCGAATAGCACGGGGGTCGGGGGCCGGAGCCCCCGACGGGGTCCAGGGGCGGAGCCCCGGCGGGGGCCGGGGGGCTGGGCCCCCAGAACAGAATGAGGTACACAAACAAACAAACACGACAGGGACCGCAGGACAAACAAAAACGGACCGAATAAAACGTAAGTTTGGTTTTTTTTTGGTTGGTACGTCGGAGAATGGAGAGACTTTGCTAAAATGGCCGCCGTGATCAACTAATAACAGTGAAATTAGTCTGTGAGTAATATTGTGTTCACCTATGTAATTGTTAATTTTGCAAAGTGTTAATTAATAATAAAGTGTTAATATTGAATTTTTACACATTTATTTCTAATTTGTAGTTGTTTTTCCATTGATTTTATTGGGAAAAAAGTTTGGTTGAAAGTTGGACCCGCTTAGCGACAAGAGTTCCGTTATTTGTCTAGGATCATCCTAGTAGTATACCAAAAAGGTCACTAGTACTAAATTTCCTATTTCAAATACCGATCACTAGTGAGGATATTGACCCGGTCCGCTTTGAATTAAAGTCCCATACTGTAAATAAGTTATGCGATTGAGTGGGTATAGACTATAAATACAAATGTATTTATTTATTTCATCAACATTTTAGTGGGTACATATAGATGCTGATGGTATGATGGGGAGTAAACGTAAGCTGTGTGATACACGAACACTAGGCTCTAACTAAACACAAAATTCCTCCGTGAGCGAAACAGCAAGCCTAAAAAACGTACAACATTCGTGTTAAAGAAAGACCACATTTAATTATAAATGCGTATGTATAAAATACGTGTCAAGACATACCTTCATCTACATTCCGTAAACTTGACGCCACTGAACACGAATATGCATCGTGATAAAGTCAAAGGCAGTTGTCAAAAATAACGATTCAATTTCAATAATAAAAACATTGGTGCGTTCCCATTGATAAGGTAGTAGAAACGATAACAACTAGTCGCTAAAACCGGCACGTGTATGACCCCAGACGAGACGCGAGACGGTGATTCACCACTTACCGGATGTCACGTAGACTTGTGACGTCAATGCATGACCTTTGTTGAAAATGGTGGCTAATTTTGCACATGTAATTAATTATTTTGGGCTGAACGTATGATATTTAAGCAAACATGCACTAACAAAAACCAAGACGATGGGCTATTAGGGGTGATGTGTGAATGACTGAATTATGATAACTGAATAGGATACGTTAAATTAATTAATTAAGTAATAAATTCATACATACAATTAAATTACCCTATCACATAAGGGAAAGTGAGATGAAACAACACGGGAAAAGGCCAGTGCTGGACAGACCTAGCGATGGGCGACTCGACTGCCCTATGTTGTATTAGGAATCTGGCTTTATAGCACTAATAATCAGTAAAGAGCATCCATTGAAACTAAACTTTTTCCTTACTTAAAACTCATTTCATACTACACGAATGGAAATTATGAATGTACATGTGCAATTGCATATAAAATAATTCAGTCCTACCTCTTTCGACTCCTCTCTGAACAAGTATGAAGCAATGTTTTTCATCCTGTTGAAAACAACTTCACGTAGATAACCCGAACTAACACTTCAATTTCAATTAACTATTAAAATAATAATAATATGTTGACGCACGAACTGACGAACAATATCAACACAAACTTATTATTCATTTGACACTGCGCACTGAACGATCTGACAAGTCGTGTAGTAGGTGCTGTGATTAGAGTTGTGTGCGCTCCCCCCCGCGAACTGATTTGGACCGTTCCCATTGGTCAGATTCTCAACAACTACAACACAGCGTCACGTGACGCGATACGAGTCGACTGTCAAACTTCATGACGACAAAACAATCGCTTTACTATGCCCCAAAATTAAGCAAATTCCACTTCTTACGACCGCCCAATCCGGAGTATAACGTATTAATAATATCACTGCAAGCAAGATACATGTATGCTATATTAATAACTTAAATATTTATCGAAATTATCAGTAGCAGTATCGGTATTATGATCTCGTGGGTAAAATCAACAAAATAATGTTCACAAATACAGTTTGAGACCAAAATAACTATAGTGGCTAATCTATCACAAATGAAATTTGTAAAGCAAAATTAATGTTTGAAGACACGAACAGCAAAACGTCACACAATGACATTACACCAGGCCTAGGCCTTCCGGAACGTAAGGATAACATACATTGAAACACAATTAGTAAACATTGTATATAACACACGCAGAAACGATTCAATAAGGCACAATACAGAAATGACTGGCGATAACACCACAAAACACATCATACTTGTAACTTGTAAGGGAGGCCCTATAAGTAAACACTACTATATCGAGTTGGTAAGATCCACACTACACTCTTTCAATCTAACGAATTGGGTAATCGAGACTGCGATCTGGTACACAATCAATCTTCACTCGTGTTATATCAACAATGCATGAATACAGCTAGGTATCTTGAGAAATCACAATAACAAAACTCCAGTTCACTCGACTGCATTCTACCCTTCTTTAATCAACAAACTGTAACCTACAATAAATGTGTTCACTCATGCATGTGACTCACTGAACTTCAGGCCTCACTGCTCAAACTATAGGCCTACACATTATTATTTATTTACTACGCTCATCGAAAATGTAAGTGTTGCGTTGACATGTAAACAAAATCAGCTGTGCTGTACATATTGCGATTATTGCTTGTGTATTGGATTGGATCGAGTTAGGCCGGGCGTTATCAAGAGAGTGAGATTTCAGCTTGCCTGTGCAGAAAACCCTGCAACTGGGATTTTTGTGTTGTAGGATACGATACAAAATCCATAGTGTTACTTCTCAAGATAGTGGTGTGTTTGTGTTTATTTATTTATTTAACTATTTATTTAATTGTAATTGGACCGATAAGGGAGAGAAAACAGCTTCCAAAAGAATAGATTTTCTCAAGAACGTGAAACAAAATGAACATAAACTTGACGGAAATGTATATGATGTTAAAATATAATGAAGCAAAAGAATATAATGTAAACTAGGAAGAGCCTAATGTATACGTGTGTTGTGCATCCGTAATGACATCGATCGGAATATTCTTACAGTTGTGAACGTCTTGAAGAAACTTATCTAGAAATGTCGGTGTGGGATTCGAACCTGTGACCTACCATATCAAGAGGACCTTAGAACACAGAAGCATGCAGTTTCTTTACGTGAATGAATGGATGCGGCTTCTTCAGGGTCCATTAACTTGGCTCAACCACTAATGAAATTATGACGTTCGATATGATGTGAATTTTGCACACTTTTTGCACAATTTTGCACAACCAACTTCAATTTTTGCACAAGCAACACAAAAAAGTTACAGCAACTTCATTTTGGCTGAGCCAAGTTAATGCTAGAACAACCAAAATAGATTTTCATGTCAAAACCTGTACCATATTTTTGCACACTTTTTGCACAATTTTGCACAACCAACTTCGATTTTTGCACAAGCAACACAAAAAAGTTACGGCAACTTCATTTTGGCTGAGCCAAGCTAATGCTCGAACAACCAAAATGGATTTTCATGTCAAAACCTATGCCATATTTTTGCACACTTTTTGCACAATTTTGCACAACCAATTTTGATTTTTGCACTAGCAACACAAAAAAGTTACGACAACTTCATTTTGGCTGAGCCAGTAAATGGTTTTTAAAAATTACGAATTTCATCTGCAAACTTATACCATATTTTTGCACACTTTTTGCACAATTTTGCACAACCAACTCGATTTTTGCACAAGCAACACAAAAAAGTTACGGCAACTTCATTTTGGCTGAGCCAAGTTAATGCTAGAACAACCAAAATGGATTTTCATGTCAAAACCTATGCCATATTTTTGCACACTTTTTGCACAATTTTGCACAACCAATTTCGATTTTTGCACAAGCAACACTGAAAACTTACTACTTTATTTTGGCTGAGCCAAGTTAATGATTTCCGTAAAATATCGAATTTTATGTGCATATTTGTACTATATTTTTGCACACTTGAGCACAATTTTGCACAACCAACATCGATTTTTGCACAAGCAACACAATAATGTTACGGCCAAGGTCTACTACATCTCCGCCACCTGGCGGAGGCTCGTCTAACTCGCTCGTGTGGCCTAGAGAGTTAGACGATCCTCCGCTAGGCGGAGATCCAGCAGACCTTGGTTACGGCAACTTCATTTTGGCTGAGCCAAGTTAATGCTAGAACAACCAAAATGGATTTTCATGTCAAAACCTATGCAATATTTTTGCACACTTTTTGCACAATTTTGCACAACCAATTTTGATTTTTGCACAAGCAACCCAAAAAAGTTACAACTTTATTTTGGCTGAGCCAAGTTAATGATTTTCGTAAAATAACGAATTTTATGTGCATATTTATACGATATTTTTGCACACTTTGAGCACAATTTTGCACAACCAATTTTGATTTTTACATTAGCAGCACAAAAAAGTTATGACAACTTCATTTTGACTGAGCCAAATTAATGGTTTTCGTAAAATAACGAATCAAATGTGGAAACTTTTCATATTTGGTTCATGCAATACAAAAAGTTGTCTCACCGTTATTTTTGGTTCGATTGACCAAAATGGATTTTCATGTTTAAATTAATGCCACTTTTTTGCACTCTTTTTGCATAATTTTGCACAACTAATTTTGATTTTAATCACAATCAAGACAAATAAATTTGCATCTATTGCGTTTTAGCGAGTCAAGTTGATAAAATAAAATAATATTTAATTTTTGAAATTCCAAATTCGTATATCGAATTTTATGTCAAATCCTATGCCAAGTTAACACAACTATATACGACTTTTGCACAGGCAACAGAGAAAACTAATAGCTACTTCATTATGGCCAGCAAAATGAAGGGGCTTTGCATAAATAACTGGTTAAATATTTAAAGAACTAAATTTGAATTTTGTGTCGAAACTTATGCATATTTTATTCCAACTTTTTGACAATTGTGCATTATACTTATTTTGATATTAGCGGAAGCTCAGAAAAGAAACTAGTAGCTATTTAAATTTGGCCAGGTTAGTAAATTTTAACAAAAAGTTTAATTGAAAATAATCGAACTTTGTATCAAAACGTATGCATTATTTTTGCACTCTTATTGCACATTTATTTTTTTTGATTTCTGTACAAGGTACAGATCACGATCCTGATGTATCACTTTATTTAGTTACCTTGTGTATGATGATATGAATAAGAGTTAATTTCACTAATGGTGAAGTGGGCAACAAGAAGAATGAAGGCAGTGGCTCAACCTCTGATCTTGAAGTTTGGAAAACGTAATCATGAAAAGGTTAGCCACTATCTGACATTGTTTACGAAATTTTTAGCTTTTACCAACTTGTTTATTTCCTTTTCAACTACAAAATTACTTGTAAGTCCACTGATGCGATTTTTTTTATTTACAACAAATTTGACTATACTCTTACGCATGAAATCTTAGAAGCAAAACGGTATACTGCTTACACAACAACTTTTCAGTATTACAATGGTGAAACAATTTTAGAGTAGGTCAGGTTTAAGATCATGATGTTTTTAGGACTATACACTACTCAAAATAAAACAAAGATTACAATATTTCAAAGGTTAATCAACCTCCATCAGGTTTTTAATGACAGTTGAAACAAGTTGAACAAGTTCAAATATTGTAATCTTTGTTTTATTTTGAGAAGTGTATAGTCCTAAAAACATCATGATCTTAACTTTTCAGTAATTGCGTTATATTGAAATGTATTGTAAAGACTGACCTTCTGCCAATTCATTTTTAAGTAGCCATATGTTCCTACTTTTCTTTAGCTTTCTAGCCTTGGCGTTATAATTTGACCAACCATGCGTGGATGTATACGGGGAGTATACGGCTTGGATGTGATTTGTGTGATTTGATGTGATGTAGGTGTTATAAGTCGAAGAAATTTCAAAAAAATCGAAAAAAAAATCGTAAAATTGCGATTTATTATGAGAAATAATTTTCCGATCGCGCTCAAAAACGTAGCAGTTCTAAGTTTAGAGTCTTCGAAGGCCTCCAGAAAATTTCATTGCAATATTGGAGTATCGGTTTAGCCGGAATCGTGTTAACAAACACACAAAAATGCAAACAGAAAAAAGAAAAAAAAAAGAAAAACACTCCGGATTTTTTCTCCAGTGTAGTGAAATGGAATCATCGCTTCGCTCGCTACGCTCATCCAATGACGTCAGCGAGTGATAGCTCCGAACCGAATATTCACGATCGAGGCCGTGAACCTGAACGGTAGGTATCTTCGAGACCCCTTGATTTACATTTGTTTGGGGGTGTACATCACTTATCAAGGTTTGCATAATAGTAAAACACAAATATTTCCAATTATATGGGTAGGTACTAGGAAAACGCCAGTCGTTTTTAGACGACTGAGCGAGCGTGCGGGTCACGTGTTGAGTACCCGGTAACATTCCCTTTCCTCCCCCTATCTAAGGCTGGATCCAGCATATTTAACCCTTTATTGGTCAGTGGTGTCCATGTTTACCACCATTTTTAAAATCAACAAATTTATTAAATCTGCCAGTTTTTCATTGTGTGTTTGTTAACACGATTTCGGCTAAACCGATACTCCAATTGCGATAAAATTTTCTGGAGACCTTTGAAATCTCTTAACTTAGAACTGCCACGTTTTTAAGCGCAATCGGAAAATTATTTCTCATAAAAATCGCAAATTTAGTATTTTTTTCGATTTTAAAAAATTCTTCGACTTATAGCACCTACATGCTTCATTCGATTTTAATGATTTTTTCACAGAACCTTAATTTTATGAATTTAGATATTCGTGTGAAATTTGAGCGTAATCGAAAAATTATTTTTTAAGAAAATCGATATTTTACGTTTTTTTGTTTTTTAAAACAATTCTTTGACTTCAAACACCTACATGCTTTATCTTATTGTAATGATTTTTTCACAGAACCTTAATTTGATGAATTAATATATTCGTGTTAAATTTGAGCGCAATCGAATAATTATTTCTTATGAAAATTGCAATTTTACGATTTTTATCTTTTTTAAAAATTACGAATGATTAAAAAATTTAAGTTAATATTTAATTTAATTTAATTTAATTTTAAAAAAATTATTCGGCTAGGTAATGATTTTTTCACAGAACAACAGAAATTCCGCATAACACTTGGCAGCTCAATGCACCAATTACGCTCATCCAACAACGCGCATGAAAAAGCGTTTGCGAAGCTTCCTAGTGATTAGAAAGGTTTTTGTGATAGTTCATTGTATATAACTAGGAAAACGCTTAAGTCCCGCCGCGTTGATGGATGAGCTTTTTGGTAAGTTTTTAGTTTGCGTAGGACCACTTTTTCTTTGCAAGTGCTTTTTAAATGCATTGTAGGTGATTGTTGTCAAGTCTCTATTGTTACTTGTTAATTGTTATTATAAACATCAAGAAACTCTTATTAAAACCTTTATTCCATAGATCCTAGCCAACTTTTCCAAAATTTTTCTTTCAGAAAGCAATACAGCACCATTACCTTAATGTCCATGTAAAAATGAACGTTGTAGCCCCACCCGTCTGGTCAGAATCGGCCCTAATGTCACGAAAATATCGCACTAAAAATCGAAAAAAAATCGTAAAAGTACGATATTCATGAGAAATGTTTCTACGATTGTACCCAAAAACGTGGATTTCAAAGGTTTTCAGAAAATTTCATCACAACAGGGAACTGGCCTTGGTTTCAAATATATCTTACACGTATTTAGTAATTTGTAACATTCAATTTAATAAACATCGCAATTAAAATAAACTATAAAAAATAAAATTTGTAGATTCTATGCATGTTCAAAGTTCCTGGGTTTTGACTTCCCGCACAAAGACTTAAGTCCGCGCTCTTTTGGTTGTGACGTTATCGTGAGGTGAGGAGGAGAAGCTGATTGGCAGAACTGCCAGCTCGTCGCCTCGGCAAACCTCACGATCACGTCAAGCCCACCTGCAATGGCGCATGGCCGTTTTTCGGCGCGAAGCCCGGTTCAAATTTTTCCTCGTTCACAGTTAACGCTAATAAAAGCCGGAAGCATAAAAAACTTTACTGGTCGGTATTTGAGGTTATTATTAGGGACATATTCAAATTTGGTAGTGAAGGACAGTTCCCTATTGGAGTATCGGTTTAGCCGGAATCGTGTTAACAAACACACAAAAATACAAACAGAAAAAACAAGAAAAACGAAATAAATTCGTACTAGGAAGCTCCGCAAACGCTTTTTTAGGCGCGTTTTTGGATGAGCGTAATTGTTTAAAAACGAAAAAATGCGTAAAATTGCGATTTTCATAAGAAATAATTATTTTATTTCGCTAAAAATTCACGCGACTATTATTCATAAAATTAAGGTTCCGTGAAAAAATTATTGCAATCAGATAAAACATGTCGATGTTATAAGTCGAAGAAATTTAAATAAAAAAAAAAAACGTAATATTGCCATTATCATGAGAAATAATTTTTTGATTGCGCTCTAATTTCACACGAATATATTAATTTATCAAATTAAGGTTCTGTAAAAAAATCATGACATTTAGATAATGCATGTAGGTGTTTTAAGTCAAGGAAATTTTTAAAATCGAAAAAAAAAAATCGTAAAATTGCGATTTTCATGAGAAATAATTTTTCGATTACGCTTAAATTTTACACGAATATATAAATTCATAAAATAAAGGTTCTGTGAAAACATCATTACAATTAGACAAACCGTGTAGGTATTATAAGTCGAAGAAATTTTTTAAAATCGAAACAAATCGTAAAATTGCGATTTTTATGAGAATTTTTTTTCGATTGCGCTCAAAAACGTGGCAGTTCTAAGTTCAGAGATTTCGAAGGTCTCCAGAAAATTTCATCGCAATTGGAGTATAGGTTTATCCGAAATCGTGTTAACAATCACACAAAAATAAAAAATAAAAACGAAAAAAATCGTAAAATTGCGAATTTCAAGAGAGATAATTTTTCGATTGATTTTTCGAACCGTGCAGACAATACACAAACTTCCGGGATGTCCCGGATATTTGTTTGCCTGTAGTAGATTCAATTTGAACATGTAAAATAAATGGGGGAAAATGAAAAAATTCAAACAAATCTAATTTGTGAAAATTGACTCAAGTTTTGGATTTTTTTCAACTTCGACATCAATTTGAAATTCAAAATCAGCACTTGTTCCTAAAAGATCAGGAAAAAATTCAAAAAAAATAGAAAAATCTTTATAAAACCACGAAATTTAAATTATTATTAAGCGAGCGAAGCGAGCGTTTCCATTTGACTCTGCCGGAAAAATTAGTCACTGTTTTTTTTTTTATATATATAATATATGTCTCGCCATAACGTTCGAACGGAGGCTCGGATCGAGTTGAAATTTTGACCATCCGCAAGCTTCGTTCTCGATTGAATGCCATTAGTTTTGTGGCAAAATCGTTCAAAAAGTTAAAAAGTTACATTAAAGTTAATCGAAAGTTTTTTTTTCAAACTAAACGACGACAAAATCTGAGATAGCCAAATCATTTAGAATGTCCGTCCGGTCACGAATATGTTAATTTTATTTTGATCCGATAAGTAGTGTAGATGGAAATTACATTTTAACAAAAGTAACGTTGCCATGGCAACGAAAAGACGCGCGAAGTTTCTAATGCACTGCCACCTAGAAGTAATCAAAATACTTTCGAGGAAGCAGTCTATTATTTGTCAACAAAGAGTTTAAATAGTTTTCCCAATGAGTCAAGGTCCTCTAGATGGCAGTGGATTTTATCCACAAAGTAAAGGATTACACACGGGTTTACCCAAATACCTTGGCAATAATAAATAATATTGGAAACATGGCCCTGTGGACAGCGAACGTCGCAAATTTTAAAATTTTGAAAAATGTGCAATGTGGGTCTAGCTATAGCACGTGCTCGCTTATCAACGCGTCCAACTGAGCGTTTCCTAGTTACTGTAAAAAGAAAAATGTTGGGTCCCAACATTTTGCCCTATAAAGGGTTTTAAGTCTTTTCTCCCAAGCTTATCATAGGTTAAAATAGAGCTTTACGGCCTTATGCCTTAAATGTTATAAGTTTGCACATGAAATTCGTTATATTAAGAAAACCATTAACTTGGCTCAGCCAAAATGAAGGTATCGTATCTGTTTTGTGTTGCATGTGCAAAAATCGAAATTGGTTGTGCAAAATTGTGCAAAAAGTGTGCAAAATTCACATCATATCGAACGTCATAATTTCATTGGTGGTTGAGCCAAGTTAATGGACCCGCCCCTTCATTATGTTGGGCCTAATTCTAATCTTGACTTTTCAAAACTTAGGCCTATTAGCCAAATGTTGAAAAACTGTAGCACGCGAGAGTAATTAATAATTATAACAGGATTTCGGATAAAATCAAAGCGAGGCAATTCAAGGTGAAAATCATGACTAGTGTATTTATAATCTTTATTTAAGGATGAATACATTAATCTGTGATTAGCGTGGTTTGACATGAAACATAGGTATTATTAAACTTATCAGTTAGTAAAGTTAGTAAACCGAAGTCCCCAGAAGAATTTAGACCAATAAACATGCTACCAACATATGAGAAAATTTTAGAAAAAGTGATTCATGCCCAGCTACTAGAATATGTTTTGATGGTGATATCTACACCAAAATCAATCAGGTTTCCGCAGTGGTCATTCTTGTGAAACTGCAATTCAATTAGTAATGGAAAAGTGGCTTAATGATTTAGAAAATGGCAATATTGTTGTAGCTGTTTTTCTTGACTTTAAAAGAGCATTTGAAACAGTTAATAGAGAGCTCTTATTAACCAAGCTGCAGAAATATGGAATACAAGGTCATGCGCTAAAATGGTTTAGGAGCTACTTAACAGGAAAGAAGGCAGGTCACACGTCACTCTAATGAAAAATCTGATGAACTTGAAAATAATTATGGTGTGCCACAAGGATCTGTTCTGGGACCACTTCTCTTTATACTGTACATAAATGATATATTCAATGTTAGTCATGATGAACTTAGAATATTTATCAATCTATTTGCAGATGATACTTTAGTGTCGTACTCTGGTAAATGTGTAAAA
The DNA here is from genome assembly GCA_024449915.1 of Sweltsa coloradensis. Lineage (NCBI taxonomy): Eukaryota > Metazoa > Arthropoda > Insecta > Plecoptera > Chloroperlidae > Sweltsa > Sweltsa coloradensis. The sequence goes on from JAMZAV010004112.1 coordinate 11,546, forward strand.
GATGCTTGCATATTATTAAATACATTCCTAAGAAGACTGATTGACTGGCTGAGGTTTAATAAGCTAAAAATTAATGTTAATAAAAGCAAATGTATGTTAATTACATCATCCAAGGTCATTAAGCAAAGACTCCTAAGAAAAATCCAATTCTTGCAATTGTGGTTGATGACAAGAGCATTGAATTTGTGAATGAATTTAAATATGTAGGAATAATAAAAACATGAACATCTTTGCTTGAAAAATAATGTAGACTTTGTTATCCATAAAATGAGTAAAAAGATTGGCTTTCTGGCAAGGGAAAAGCAAATTCTTGTCTTATCATACAAGACAAATCGTTTATAATTGTCTTATATTGCCACATTTAATTACTGCAGTACTCTGCTGTGGGGAGTTGATAATATGAGTTTAGATAAATTAAAAAAATTTGCAAGAAAAGGGGTTGAAATTGTTCTAAAGTGTGATCGGTTTACTCCAACTAAAACAGTTTTAGAAGGGGTCAATATTTTTATCTGTAAAACAAAAAATTGCATTAAATGTTTTAGTTTTTGTTTATAAGTTAGAGCTCGGAATTTTACCAAATTATTTAAGTAACCTTATAGATTATAACACGGGAAAACACATACAAACCTAACCTTAGAAATTATATGCATCTACGGGTAACTAGAAGGAAAAATACTCGAACAATGCATTCAATATTTTATAGTGGAATTCGATTGTACAATAAATTTAGATCAAGAGATAAAGAATGCAAAACATGTACACGAATTTAGAGATTGCGCCTTACTTTTGTGAAAAATAAAATTTCCTGTTTTGTGATTGTAGATTTGGAAAGTTTTGTAATTTTGTACATTTGGTAATAATTTGATATTTATGTAAATTTGGTGAATTTGTTAAATTTGTTAAATTTGGTATTTTTATCATTTGTTAATTTAAATATTTGAAAATTTGTTAATTGGTAAATTTGATGAATTTGTTAAATTTTTTAAATTAATCATTTTGTTAATTTGTTACTTTGGTGAATTTGTTGAAATTTGTTAACTATGTCAATTTATCAAATTGTTAATTTGTAAATTTGGTATTAAAAATTTAAATATTTTTTGTATATGGTTATGTGTTGTATTTAAATAGTTTTATTTGCTAAAAAAAGATTGATAATGATAATGATAATGATAATGAAAAACTAGTAGTAATTGGCCTTACTTACATACCCATTCGAAAAAAGTATCCAAAGGCAAATCAAAATGGCCGCCCGTGACACCTAAAAGCCTACCTCGAGTTAATTGAGAATTTCACGTTCTAAGTACTAAGTAGTACAGCTGACTGTTAAAATTTTGTTAAATTTTACTGGTAACTTTATTTGTAAAAGAGACATGTCTAGCCCTTACCTTTTTGACAGTTTGAAGTCACTGTAGTATTGATAGGTATTCTGGCGACACTTCCAACAGGCTAGATGTTGATGAGTAACGAGCGGCAGTAGCCCCGGAGGGCAAAGTGTGACGTGTGTTACCCCTTTTCGCGCTTCTCATTGGTAAGTTCAAATAGGCGGGGAATCACATGATACTAAAGAATGCACACCCCAAATCCCAAACTGCAGTCTTCAGCTTTGATAACGTTCAATTTGATGTATTTTACCGACAGATACGCACTTACGTACAAATGGAGGATGTCATCCGATTTTTTTTCAAAAAATAATAATAATATGAATTCTAAATTATATTTTTGATTAAAAAAAAAAAAATCCGGTAGCCAATAAACTCATTATAGACGCATGGCCACGAACCAAATATTGACACTGCCTGTCAGTGGACTGATTAGAGAAAACATTAAATTCTCGCTGATTTTCAAGAGCAATTGACCAATCACAATACGTAAATCACACTGAAAAAACTGTAGTTTCCCCTTTTCGATAACATTTTAATACTTTTTGTTAGTAAATTCAAGAGACGGGCATTAAATCTAAAGACTTGAGCAACTTATAGCCTGTACGAAATTAGATTCACCGACAGTGCTGGCTCGAGCGTTAAGCGCGAGACTCTGATTCGAGAGGTTTTGGGTTCAAATCCCGTCGAGACCGACAATCCTGACTGAATGTTTTTCCGAGGTTTTCCTCAGCCGTTGAAGCGAATGCAAGGGATTAAGTCCTCTTAAACAGCCCTGGGACATTCCCTTCACAATCACCATAACCGCAATATTCCTAGTTAGTCGGGGTCACAGGGGTTTTAAATCTGAGTGTATACCTACAGCAGGTATCCTACAAAAAAAATGTATGTTATGTATTGATTCAATTCGATCGCATTCATTAATTACTTTTAAATTGGTCGCTGAGACTGGACTAGCTGTTATACCATTAAACTACCTCCTATTATAAGCCTACAATCTATTAATAATAAAATTTGCAATTTTGAGAGACCGCATTTTAATTAATTCAACCATGATTCCTAAGCCTTAAAAAAAGTTATCAATATACTCACATTTGGCCTAAAGGCTAGCCAGAGAAACTTTCTGAGCAGATTACCACTTGTTTTTAATTTGAATTTCACTAGGGGCCTAGATGAAGAGTAGAATTAGTGCTGTATTCAAGTTAATAAACAAGGAAGCTTTACAAACGCTTTTTCAGGCGCGTTGTTGGATGAGCGTAATTGTTTAAAAACGAAAAAAAGCGTAAAATTTCGATTTTCATAAAAAAATAATTATTCGATTACGCTCAAATTTCACACAAATACATCAAATCATAAAATTATGGTTCTGTAAAAAAATTATTACAATCGGATAAAGCAGGGTAGGTGTTATAAGTCGAAAAAATTAAAAAATAAACAAAATCGTAAAATTGCAATTATTTGAGAAATAATTTTTTGATTGCGCTAAAATTTCACACGAATATATTAATTCATAAAATTAAGGTTCTGTGATACAATAATTACAATCGGTTAATAAAGCATGTAGGTGTTATCAGTCGAAGAAATTTTAAAAATTAAAACAAATCGTAAAATAGAGATTTTTATAAGAAACAATATTAAGATTGCGCTAAAATTTCACTCGAATATTTTAAATTCAAAAAATTAAGATTCTGTGAAAAAATCATTACAATCGGATAAAGCATGTGGGTTTTGACAAGTCGAAGAAATTTATTAAAAATCGAAAAAAAATCGTAAAATGCGATTTTCATGAGAAATAATTTTTTGATTTGCACTCAAAAACCTGGCAGTTCTAAGTTCAAAGATTTCGAAGGCCCACAAAATTTATTGTAATTGGAGTATTGGTTTAGTCGGAATCGTGTTTAACAAACAGCAAAAAAAAAAAAAAATCCCGATTTTTTTGTTCAAGGGTAGTGAAATGGAATCTTCGCTTCGCTCGCTACGCTCATCCAATAAATACATCTAAGAAAAAACCAAAAAAGTATGAACACAGATAAAAGTATGAACAAGTGTATGAGGGCTTAGGAAGTAGGGGGTGTTTATTGGGATAACAACACATTCGAGCCCATCTCTAAGCTATACGACTTTAAGAGATAAGAGACGTAAATGTTTCATGTACACATTTAATTTATGTTAGTCACATTTCCACTGATTTATGTGCCTACAACCACAAAACACACTACGTATAAATTGCCAAGTGTTGCGTGAAACCGCTAACACAAACAACATTTTCAGATTGTACCCAATCGAATAATAATATCAACATGGAAGTTTGATTAATCTAGTTTGATGACGAGCACTTCCTATAGTTTTCTTCACTTTTCTAAATTTCTATAGTTTAGGGGACCAAAAAACAGGACTTGGCCATTTGAGAGAGCATTTATAGCTGCTAAATTTTGAGCCCAGTAATTTTGAATTCTCTACATAATTTTGAAAAACGACCCTACTTAGAAATCGAATTTTTATTTATTTATTTCAAATTTCCCCCCTGTAATTTTTACAGTTTAGGGGTGCAAAAATCAGGAAATTCGCAATTCAAAAGATCATTTATAGCTGCTTATTTAGACGACAGTTATTCTGACTTCTGTAAGGGGGTTTAAAAACGAACGTAAACATTGGAAATCGAAGTCTTATTTGTTTATGTTGTCCATGTCATCCCACTGTTGATTCTTTAGTTTAGGGGTGCAAAAATCAGACTTTTCAATTCTGAGAGGGTTTTTCATAGCTGCTAATTTATAGCCCAGTCATTTTGACTTCTGTAACATGATTTTGATAAACCATCCTTCTTTGGAAATTGAATTCTTTTATGTTTATTTATTTCATATTTCACCCTACTGTAGATTATATAGTTTAGGGGTGAAAATAACAAGACTTGGCTATTTCAGAGAGAATTTGTAGAAACTTTTTTAGAGACCAGTTATTTTGACTTCTGTTACATGATTTTGAAAAACGTTTACTTTGTTCCCTACTTTGGAAATCCAATTCTCATTTGCTTATTAATTTCATATTTCTCCCACTGTAGATTCTACAGTCTAAGGGTGGGATAAATCAGGCATGTCAATTTAGGAGTGCATACTTTGCTGCTAAATTTTGGGGCCCAGGTTTCACTACTCCCAAAAAGTTTTTTACAAGAAGTATTTACTTGGTTCCCCCACTTTGGAATTTTATTTCTAAGGGAATCCAATTAATTTGGTTCTATCACAAAATGGAAACGAGTGGAAAAAATTAAAAATAGGGTGCAAAATGGTGCATATTGGGTGCAAAAAATACATGTATTCATTTTTTGATATTCGGTTTTGGGGGGGGGGGGGGGGGGCAAGCTTAATGCACACGTTTTCCAGAGTTTTTTTACATGAGATTTTTTTGAAATGGGTTTTTAGTTGTAATTCGCTATTAGGAAAGGGCCCCTATTTAAATGGCCGCATCTCCGAAAGTGTACAAATGCAAATTCGGGACTTGGGTTCAAAATTGTGCTTATTGGTGCAAAATTATGCACATGGTTTTGAGTGGAAAATCGCGTAAGGGGGATCAGTGTAAACTTAGCCTCCCCGTTTTGAAATGGCTGTATCCCCCAAAATATTGGGGTGCAAAATTATGCCAAGATTTTGAGTCAAATTCGCATAGGGGTCAATCGCGAATGTGGGGGGCCGTATCCCTTTGAAAATTTTGGGGTGCAAAATTCGGGACTTTGGGTGCAAAATTATGCACATGGTTTGGAGACAAATGTCTGGGGGGGGGGGGGGGGGAGGTTTCGGACTCAAAAGTGTGCTAAAAATGGATGATTTTGCACAGAATTCGTATTTACGGAAACCATTGTTGGCTCAGCCAAATGAAGTAGTCGGTAGTTTTTGTGTTGCTTGTGCAAAAAGAAAATTGGTTGTGCAAAATTGTGCAAAAAGTATGCAAAAAGAAGGCGAAAGGTTTGACATGAAAATCCATTTTGTTGTTCTAGCATTAACGTAACTCAGCCAAAACGAAATTGTCGTAACTGTTTGTGCTGCTTGTGCAAAAATCGAAATGGGTTGTGCAAAATTTGAGCAAAAGTGGCAAAATTCACAGCATATCGTAAGTCAAAATTCATTGGTGGTTGTGCCAAGTTAATAGACCCCATGTAGATCGCAGCACTGGGGCGCGCTACGCGTGAATCGTTAGGCCGACTTGGCTAACCTTCCCGCACCTCCGCGCGTTTCAGGGCTCGCTTGCGATCCCACTATACACGTTTTGTAGGGGACAACGATCACAGTGCCGCCGTAGCAGGGTGGTAACGGGGGGGATTACTAAAGGGAGGGTTGGCTGGTTCAAACCTCCGACAATGTATTTTTTTTTTTTTTAATAATAGTTTAAAAACTCCTTTCCGGTAAAGTAATTTATATTTAAAATAGAAACGTTAAAGGTTTTTTGAAAGTATTTTTGTTTTATTTTTTTCAATAATAGTTAATAGAACTCCTTTCCGGGTAAAAGTAATTTATATTTTAATAAAAACTTTAAAAGGGTTTTAAAGGGTATTTTTTGTTTAATTTATATTTTAAATAGAAACGTTAAGGTTTTGAAGGTTTTTTTTATTTTATTTCCTCAGTCAATAAGGTTAACTATTTCTTTGAACCGCGCGGCAGACATATGTGATGCGCGCGCATACTGAGACGTGGTTAGCATGGTGCGCGCGCCACGCTAGACAGAGGGAAAAGGTTAGCCAAGTCGGCACGATGTCATATTAGCGCGCTACGTCACAACATGGCTGATGGCGTAATTGTGATTCCGGGGCTGGAGATATGGCGCTAACGTGTGTTGGTCGCGCCGGGTTATGACAATTCGGTGATTATTTCCGATCTGTTCACTAACATTTACCTTTCTCGCACACGCATTAAATAAGATGCATATTTTCATCTACGGTTTGCATTTGTTACGCTCTTATACAACCACAATAGGCGAATTGCGTAGGTAGGGGAAATATAGCCAAATTGAACCTTCCTATTCCTATATTTCTGAATGGGATAGGGATGAAATGTAAATATTATATAATAATATCATCATAATAGGTTTGGGGTTTTTTATTATGTTTGAGCGTAAGAATATCCAAAATAATTCAAAGCAGATTAAATTTTTATTATTTAATTACTACTATATGTAAAGTTGCCCGCCGAATTGGTATTGGTCCAAGGAATTATTACCAAATTTGAATTTAGAATGTTAAGTTTTTGAAGTGAAACGAGTCTGTTTGTTTGTATCAACAAATATTTTGCAACAAATTTTATATAACACTGACAGCTGAAATGCAAGGTGCAATATTTAACGTTTTCCCGCGATAATGTAATAACAATAAATAGTACAAATTGTATTATTTTAATAATTATAATCAATAATTGGACTCGGCATGTTCTTTTAGTAAATATATTATATTAAATTAATGGAAAGCAATATTTTGGGTACTTTCAGTACCCTTCAAAAGGCAACAACCAAACAAAACATAAAACTCCGTCTCCCAGCCAAGGTCGACACATCTACTAGGAAACGCTCTGTTTGGACGCGTTGATAACGAGCACGTGCTATAGCTAGACCCACATTGCACATTTTTTTAAATTTAAAAATTCGACTTTTCGCGTTTCCAGTATTATTTTATTTTTGAAAGGTTTTTGGGTAAACCCTGTTTAAAACTTTACTTTAAAATCCCCGCCATCTAGGGACCTTACTCCCCTTTGGGGAAAATATTTAATCTCTTTGTTGACAAAAAATAGACTGCTTCCTCGAAAATATTTTGATTACTTCTGTGGCAGTGCATTAGAAAAAATTCGCGCGTCTTTTCGTTGCCATGGCAACGTTACTTTTGTATAATGTATTTCAATCTACACTACTATCGATCAATAAAATTAACATATTCGTGACCGACGGACTTCCTAATGGTTTGGCTATCTCAGATTTTTGTCGCCGTTTTAGAGTTTTTGAAAAAAAAACTGTTCGTATTAACTTTAATGAACTTTTTAACTTTTTGAAACGATTTCCCACAAAACTAATGGCATTCATCGGAACAAAGCTTGCGGATGGTGAAAATTTCAACTCGATCCGAGCCTCCGTTCGAACGTTTATCGCGAGACCATACAACAACAAAAAAAAAAAAAAAAAACAAACAACAAACAAAAAACAAAAAAAAAAAACAAAACCAGTGACATTTTTTTCCGGCAGATTCAAATGGAAACGCTCGCTTTCGCTCGCTTAACAACCTGGTTCCATCTTATCGCAATAAAAAATGTTATTCAAATAAAAATTAAAAATCTATACTCACAATCAGGCCCACAATAGTTCCTATGGCTTGGGGACAACCTCCTTCCAAATCGCGGGAAGTCAATGCTGGGAGCACTGGATGACATCATCAGCTAAGAACATCAAGGCCAGCCTCCTGTAGCCTCCGTTTATTGTATTTGCTTCGTGTAAGAATGATTGAAGCGTCATCCCAGTTCACATATGATGATGTTTCATAGACGTTCTCTGGCTAGTTTTGAGGATATACCTTGTGCGTGTGCAACGTTGTTTTTATGTCCTTCAGCCTGACTTCCAGAGGTCTCTTGGTTTCTCCGATGTAGATGGCATCACACTGACATGGATTGATTGTATTTATTTTTCAATCATATTTCCCTGAAAATTGTCTACTAGCATTAGCCTACTCTATGCTATAATCCGGATGTTGTCAATTTGTAATCATCGACAAAGTGTGCTATATTCCAGAACTGACGAAACTTCTAAAAATACTTGCTGTCAGAAATTGTATGTTATTTATGAAAAAGTTTCATTGAAAACGATTTTTCCGAATTTATTCCTATACATAGGCCCACCTTTTTGTAGTTGATAAAAACGCACTACAGTATAGTAATTTTGAGGTAGCCCATCACAAGTATGCCTATGTGCTATGTAGGCCTGTATGTGTAAACAATTGGAACGTGGTGTGATAGCCTTTGGCATAAGCATGAATTAAAATTATTGTTGGAAATGGTAAAACGCGATTTAATATGAGTGTCCGTGATCGGGTAAAAAACAATAAGTATAAATTATGTAAAAAATGAACCATAAATACATACTAAATCTATCAAAGCACAACGGGAAACTCAGTGGGTGACCAATGACATACTATAAGCTAATGTCTACGCAAAGCTTATGTACGTTCTTGGGGTGACACCACACTGTCATCTGACTATATGTTTTCGGACTTTATCCTCTGGACTTAAATCTAAGAATAATGTTTTTATTAGAGTTGGCCCTAACCGACATTTAAATGAGATCCCGATCATTTAAAAGTTTTTTTTTTTTTTTAAGAGTTGTATTTTAAAAGAGACATGTAGGCCAATGCTTAACCATTCCGAGACATACCCTTTGCGTGCGTGCAGGTGTCCACTTTAATGTTGCACTTACAGCCCCATTCTTTTCATTTAAAATTTGTTTTCTTGTGTAACCATAGCACAAATATGTCTTTATTTTATTTCTAACGTTCAACATCCGTAAAACAAAACGTATCACGCCGAAACTCAACTTTTTAGTTACATTCTACACGTTCTTCCACGTTTATTTGCCGCTGTGTCTATACTGAGTGATCATTACTGCTACAGGTTCTACGTTTCCGCACAGGGCCGCGCTAGTGTGCTTTTTTTGGTGCCGAATCGGGTACTCAACTCACACAGGCTCGCTCATATGCGTATACCCAAATGTGGGAGACTGGGTTGAAACCCGGTCGGATAGATTTGGTAATTTAATAATTTCTGGATTGAATTAACAAATAATAATAGAACATTTTTGAAATGCATAAATAATAATACGAATAAAGATGCTAGGTTAGCTCAATCTCCCGCGGAATTTGGAGAACCTTGAGTGTAAGAGATTCGTTATACCGTGGGTCCAATCCATGCATTCACACCTGATCTTGTAACATGATGAAAAAAAATGTTCAAGAACAAAGCCACTGTCGTTAAAGTAAATGGCTGACACATTTCCGCCAATTTTCACTTTTATTATTTCTTGTGTTTATGAATCATAAGGCATTTTTCTGAAAATGTTAGTTGCATCCACACCGGACTGCTCCCAGATGTCTGTTTAAAATTTCAGTGTAATCTGTTCAGCGATTCGGTCTTTCGTTGTTCTTGAGCGAACTCGGCTCACTCACAAGAAAAAGTTCATTTAAGTGATGAAATGAAATGAAAATTGAACCCCCCATTCCCATTCTCTAGAATTCCCATAATACATTGTCACGTGGCACATTATTTTTCTTAAGTCAAGAACTAATTTTGATGTTGGCTGAAACAAAAATAAAATTTGCTCGGTGACATAATTTCAATACTAATGTGCACCTATGTTTTGCAGGAACCCCCGACGACTTTAAATGGATAATTATTTTTTTTGAATTCTGGTTTGCTCTAGTGAACAAAAGTGGATCGTAGGGGTTGGGGAGGGGCCATGAAGTGCGTTTGCCGTGGGTCAGCTAGGACCCCCCCCCCCCAACCACGACTAACCTACTTTTCCTTTTCGTGGGGGGGGGCGGGGGGGGGGGGGGGGGGGGGGGGGGGGGGGGGGGGGGGGGGGGGGGTTTTGGGTTTCCTATAATGAACAAGTACCATGCAAACAGTTATGTTCATGATTACTACTTTTGATAGGGTATACACTAAGACCTGATTGCAAATCACCTCAGCCGTAAACTTTGATCGTCATTAACCCGGTTAACTTAATTTTACTTACACTTCGGAGCTGTAAAGTGTCGTTTCTATAGTATTGGAAAATGGGAAGTTGTGTGGAATATTCTTCAATGATGATGGCGCGTTGGTCTGGGGGTGCCGGTTAGCGTGATCTGTTCCAATGCAGTATGGTCCCAGGGTTCGATTCCCGACAAATCAGAATTTTCTTTACTTCTGAGTTGGACGAAAGTCCATAGTTCTTGTCTAGAGTTTGTGAACGGTGACTTTGGAGCCGTCCTAGCACGAGGCACATAATAATTCAAAGTTTTTTTGCTCTGAATCGCTTGTTGCCTGTTAAAAATATCGGATCTTTGTTGTTATCGGGGGGGGGGCGCAAACTATCCGTCAGATTGTGCGTCGGGGCCTGCATGGTTGCTTGGTCACTTTGAATTTACTGTCCCCACGTGAAAATCAGTTATGTAACTGAGTGGACTCTATAAAATACTTTTTTTTAAATTCATCTCTTAATAGAAGTAATTATTTTAAATGCTATACTTCAATGATGAAGGTAAAATATAATGTATAAACTCAAAACGATTGGGATGAAAGTTTTTTAATATCATACAATCTAAAATGATACAAACCAATATTAACCCTTGGTTACCCAACCTGGGGTCGCATTGCGGCCCCCAGTCCACATTTATTGCTTAGCCATGAGCGCATCTATGGCGTGGATTTTCTGTGAGTCCTCAGTACCTTCAAGTTACATCTAACCAATGAAAATTCAGTTGGAGCCCGGTCTCCATGTGTTACGTAGTACTCTCCTACGAACTCGCGGGATTCAAATGACCCCAGGTGGCTACCTTACGTACTAAACATTCAAGTGTTTTTACATAGGCACAAATATTTATCAATGCGTTTCAACACCTCAAACAAATAACCATATTTTTCATGTAAAATTGTAGTATGAACATTATATATTCTTATCTAAGTAAATATACATAAATATAATATAAAAAAAAAATCATACATATAAATATGAATGAAAAAGTCATTCCAACGGGGTTTGGGGAAGGGGGGTGAGGAGGTGCGGGGATTGGTCAAATTTCACCAAAGTAAACCCAAAGGAACACTTTTTGTGAAAAATCGAATCAATCATACTGATAACATTCATTGGTAAAAACACAATTAAAAAAAAATAAGTTCAAATGGACGAATTTGGACAAAATTGACAACATTGCGGTTTTCAGTTTTTTCAAAAAAATTCAAGTGGACAAAACTTAAGTTTCGCAAATTTTAACTCTTGAAACACAAGTGGTCATCAGAAAGGTTCAAACCATTAATTCCTGACGAATATTAGGTTCAAAGTCCTGAAACCTGGCAAACACAAGGGCTTTAATGATGGGGTACGGACGCGCCCCCAGTGGTTAGTTATGCTTCTCAGAAACAGTGGTTAACCAAGGGTTAATTAATATTGTTTGCATCCTGAATGAATCTTTTTCCTGCGGCGATGGTCAATTAAACTCATTCCGACCACGCGTCCATTATAATGAAATAACAAGTTTGAGTTTTTCCAATTGAATTACAGTTTTTTTTTTCAATTTGACCAAAAAAATTGTGGAATTCAATTCACATGTTTTTTATCTCAATTTCAATTATCTCTCTCACTTATTATCTAGTTTTGGGTGGGACATAGGAACGAATAGTAAAACCTTTTTTTTAGAGCGTTGAAAAAGAAATCTGCAAACACGGTCAAAACGTTTTTTTTTCACAAAATCAATTTATATTTCTAGTATTGCTGGTAATTTGAGATATAGAAAATCCAAAATACTTATGCAAAACAAATTGGAAAAAATCTCGTTTAAGAATGCAGCAAATAATAACAATTTAAACATAAATCGGTTTGCATTTATTCAAAATCCAAAATTTCCCAAATTCCTTAAAATTGACCAATTTTTTTTTTATATATATAGTTGGTCCTATGTGGAGGTGTATAATCCATCTTGAAACACATTTTAAATTTTGTGTAAAAAAAAGAATTAATTATGGTCTAGCATTTCACTGGTAATGTGAATAAAACGAATTGAGCGTCGGTCGTCATCGAAGCGTGGGAATCGAATGGCATGCATGACTCTTGCCAACCGGATTGAGCCAATTGATAATGACGATCTAGCAAGTCGGTCAATTGAGACTGCGGAAATTCCACCTACTGTACCATGTGTATGTGTGTGTTCACATCTAAGACTTAGTCTATGGTCATTGGAGACAACGATGATTTGAGTGACAATGCGGGCAGTTGAGTCACTCGTGAGAATTGGACTATACACACAAGTCACAACCTCACATTTTCGAATTGGACCTATCAGGATTCTGAACCCGGTACTTGGATTTGAAAAATACTTTTGTAAGTACATAACACCAACATAATTAAATTAAATTTTTCGATTGTACATGTATGCAATATTGTGAATGTGGGTACTTTCAGTACCTTTCCTACCCTTCCAACGACGGCAACAATGAAACATCAAGTCCGCCCCCTAACAAAAAGGTCGATACATTTAAAGTTTCGAGTCAACTGATTGTTGGATGAGCGAAGCGTAGACTTCAATTTCACTGACCCCCCAAAAATTAGCTCGGGTGTTTTGTTTTTTTTTCCGTTTTTTTTTCTTCTGTTTGTTCGTTCGCTATCTACCGAGCAAACGGCATATGCGATCTTGATGAAAATTGGAGAGGATCTTCGAAATTTCTGAACTTAGACCTGCCACGTATCTGGATAAAATCGAAGAAATATCTCTCATGAATATCGTACTTTTACGATTTTTGCGATTTTTAATGCGATATTTTCGTGATATTTTGGCCGATTCTGACCAAACGGGTGGGGCTACAACATTCAAATTTCACATGGACATTAAGGTAATGGTGATACGTATTGCCTTTTGAAAGAAAAAGTTCAAAATGTTGGCCAGAATTCATAGAAACAAAGATTTTAATATGAGTTTTTTTGTGGTGGATAATAATTAACAAGTTACTATAGAAACTTCACAACAATCACCTACAATGCGTTCCAAAGGCAAATCTTCGGGCCTCCATATATTTTACATTCTATTATTGCAATAATACTACTTTATAAAAATTATACTAATTTAATACAAATGATTTTGCAATGGAACTTGAAGAAGTAAATAGATCCCACGCATACTATTTTTTTTTTTTAAAAAAAAAAAAAAGCTTCCATCAACGCGACTCAAAAAAGCGTTCGCGAAGCGGCCTATAGTTATACGCCATGCGAAATTGTTTTCCCAACATAACAACTTGGTCAATTCTATTCACGCTAGCTCAGCGTGGATCTTGCACACGGAGTAACTCTGTGATTTAGCACAGATAATTTTTGCTTGCGTTGGTAAAAGATATTTCTCTTTCATACACAAAGGCGACATTCCATTTACAGCTCATTCATACTACCCCCCACCGCCCACCCCACCCACTACCAAGCATCTCCATTCTTTCGTTGGGCAAGTAGAGCTAATGTGTATATTGCGTGTAGGAAGACTTTTTTGGTATGACTATTCGGGAGGTCACGTGGTCGAATCCCGCCGGTGAAAATTTCTCCAAGGTGGCCCTACCATCTTCAAGTCTATTATTGATCTGAGGATGGCATCATTAGTGTAGCGAAGGTGTATTCTATTTGGGACGAGTGTACTCACTGTACTGTCTCACGCCTCAACGGTTGGCGGGGGGTGAGTTACCCTCGCGTTTCAAACCCGAGCCTTCGGGGTGGAGGATTTAGTTTAGTATTGTGCTCGTGGTGTTGCAATAATAAAGTGTTGTACCTTGTACGTGTGTGAACTAGAACCTGCACGTTCGTTACAGAAGTAAGCTAGAAAAACGTATTTAAATGTGTCTAGTACTAGGCCGCTTCGCGAACGTTTTTTTTTAGTCGCGTTGATGGATGAGCTTTTTTGTAAGTTTTTAGTTTGCGTAGGACCACTTTTCCATTGCAAGTGCTTTTTGAATGCATTGTAGGTGATTGTTGTCAAGTTTCTATTGTTACTTGTTAATTGTTATTATAAAATTCTATAGATTCTGGCTAACTTTTTCAACTTTTTCTTTCAAAAAGCAATACATGACCATTACCTTAATGTCCATGTAAAATATGAACGTTGTAGCCCCACCCGTTTGGTCAGAATGCGGCCCAAATGGCACGAAAATATCGCCCTAAAAATCGAAAAAAATCGTAAAAGTATGATGTTCATGAGTAATATTTCTCCGATTGTACCCAAAAACGTGGCAGGTCTAAGTTCAGAGATTTCGAAGGTCCCCTCAAATTTTCATCAAGAGCGCATATGCCGTTTGCCCGGTAGAGAGCGAACAAACAGAAAAAAAAACACCCGAGCTAATTTTTTTGGGGTCAGTGAAATTGAAATCTTCGCTTCGCTCATCCAATTAATTTGAGAATCAAGGTTTTGTTGGACAAACTTCTCAATCAAATAAAATGACTACAGCCAGTATACCCCCACATGGTCTCGGGGGCGCTGAATAGCGCCGAATGGAACAACGCCGAAATGTTCGTGTGTAGTGTACGTAGACTACCACGCTACCATTAGGGTTTGGTTAGGTTAGGAGCTTTAGAGATTCGATTCTGTTTTTTTTAAACGGCGGCCCGACCCGAAATGTCCGGCCCGAAAGATAATGATCCTGGCACAAAAATCATGAGAATTTTTTGACTCGGCAGACGAGGCTCTGCCGGCGTCGTTTTAGACAAGACAGCAGATTGCTTATTATGATGGTATTTCTTACTTCCACTAGTATACCGATGTAACTGGCCTGAAAGCCCGAACTGGACCGATATTTCAATGTTACGGGCCCGGCCCGGCCCGAAGCCCCAAAATAAATATTTCGGGGATTTCAGCCCAAAATTCCCATCTCTATTCGGAGCTTCGTAAGTACACTACACACGATCGATTCGGCGTTATTCCATTCGGCGCTATTCAGGCGCGTCTCATGGTCTCGAACCCTGAAAATATAGCTAGTGTTGTTTGAGGGCATCAACAGTAGAGTTATCAGTGCCCATCTGAAAATATGATGTACACAAGTTGTGGTGTATTGTAGTGACTAGTGACAGCATTGTTATAAATTTAATTTAAATTTTGTGTATTTTCAGGAGTTACAGCATGACACGTGTGGCTCAAACAGTGAAAAAGGAATTTACTTTACATAAATTTGGCCTCAGGTTTATACACCCGAGAATTTCTTTCGTTGCCAAGTAAGTACTTTTTGAATGAGCGCTGCGAAGACTTCTAAGAAGAAATATTCGAGTCAGGGGCGGATTGGGCCGCCGGCAACCGGGCGAATGCCCGGTGGGCCGGTCTGTTGGTAGAGCCGGTCGGCCGAAATAT
The DNA here is from genome assembly GCA_024449915.1 of Sweltsa coloradensis. Lineage (NCBI taxonomy): Eukaryota > Metazoa > Arthropoda > Insecta > Plecoptera > Chloroperlidae > Sweltsa > Sweltsa coloradensis. The sequence goes on from JAMZAV010004112.1 coordinate 27,005, forward strand.
TTAGTCTGAGTATAAAGGCGGCGTCGTATCGGTAATTTTGAAAGGTTGACCTAAATGTTGAATACAGTAGTTTAAAGATGTTAGGGGTAAATTAGTAGTAGTAAATATTAAACTAATCAAAACAATGCAGAAAGGATATTCAGATAAGTTGAAACAATACTTGTTATATTTGATATTAGTCGACTACTACTACTTGCTTAGGACAATCATATTTAGGTTATCGGCGCACGCTCTCAAGCCATGAGCTAAGAATTTTTACAAACATCCGTCTTTACACTAGAAAACGCTAAAGTCCCGCCGCGTTGATGGATGAGCGTTTTTTGTTTGTGTTTTTGCGTTTGTTTGCACTTTTCCTTGCAGTGCTTTTTGAATGCATTGTAGGTGATTGTTGTCAGTTTCTATTGTAACCTGTTAATTGGTACTATAAAACCTCAAAAAACTTATAGTAAAACCTTTATTTCTGTGGATTCTGACTAACTTTTTCAACTTTTTCTTTCAAAAGTACTACATCACCATAACCTTAATGTCCATGGTTGAAATCTGAACGTTGTAGCCCCACCCGTTTGGTCAGAATCGGCCCAAATGTGTCGAAAATATCGTACTAAAATTGAAAAAACTAATATTAAAACCTTTATTTCTATGGATTCTAGCAAACTTTTTCAACTTTTTCTTTCATAAGGTACTACATCACCATAATCTTAATGTCCATGTGAAATATGAACGTTGTAGCCCCTCCCGTTTGGTCAGAATCGGCCCAAATGTGACGAAAATATCGCACTAAAAAATCGAAAAAAAATCGTAAAAGTACGATATTCATGAGAAATATTTCTTCATTGTACCCAAAAACAATGTCAATACACCTCTAAGTTCGAGAAAACGAAGGTCCCCTCAAATTTTCATCAAGAACGTCTATATGCCGTTTGCCCGAATCCTGCTAACAAACAGACAAAAATACAGACAAAAAACCAAAAAAAAAAAAAACATTGGAGCTAAATTTTTGGAGAGGTCAGTGAAATTGCGCTCGCTACGCTCATCCAATTAAAACTCCAAAATCCACGCTTTTTGATTGTTACAAAAATTTCGGGATATATATAGGTCAACACGCTAAAATAGGATAGGATAAGACGTGAATGGGTGCCTGAAGGTATGCAGTGAGGGCAGTGGCATACTTAGGGAGGGGCGGGATAAGGCCCTCAAAATGTATTTTTGAGCCTAGAAATCGGGAACTAACTAATAATATGTCCAAAAATTGTCCAAAAATTTTTACGCCTTGAAAAGGCCTCCAGCGGCTGGGCTCCGCCCCAGACCCCGCGGTTTTCCGCTCATAATCTCGGGCCCCCACAATCAGATTGCCCGGGCCGATTTTCTTCCCCAATCCGCCCCTGGTTCGAGTGTTGTTGGATGAGCGTAGCGAGCGAAGCGAAGATTCCATTTCACTACACTGGGAGAAAAAAATCCGGAATGTTTTTTTTTTTTCTGCTTTCTTTCTTTCATCTTCTGTATTTTTGTCTGTTTGTTAACACGATTCCGGCTAAACCGATACTCCGATTGCGATGAAATTTTATGGAGACCTTCGAAATCTCTGAACTTAGAACTGCCACGTTTTTGAGCGCAATCGGAAAATTATTTCTCATGAAAATCGTCATTTTACGAATTTTTTCAATTTTTAAAATATTTCTTCGACTTATAACACCTACATGCTTAATTGACGACTTGAATTGTACCCGCCTCCTGAGTCCTGACGTCACGAGGCAACCTGGCGGAATTAGTTGGTATAAATCCTCATTTCGCAAGTTGACGCCTGCTTCACGGCGCAACACTTATCACGCTCTAACTTTTATTCTATTCATTATTTGGACAATAGTTAAATGAATAATATTTAGCAAATATATCATTCTTTGTAATAGCGATTATTTCGATTTTTTTGACACAGTCGTTAGCTTGTTATAACAATGTACGCATCATACATGTGAAAATTATCAATTACTAAAGTTTTCTCAAATTTATTTGACAAAAAACTACTGATCGGATTTCGACAAGACCTCTTAAAAATATGCATCAGACTGTTTAGACAAGAAATAAACTAACTTTCTAGATAGAAAAGTGCACTGAACGAAACTTTGCAGCATAGAGTAATATGCAGGGTATGTGTTTTTATCTAAAATACGCACTCTTGACGTGCGGATGAGCCGTGAAAAAGTGCACGCTGCATATTACTCTATGCTGTAAATTTTCGTTCAGTGCACTTTCTATCTAGAAAGTTAGTATATTTCTTGTCTAAACAGTCTGATGCATTTTTACAAAGAATCCTTGTCGAAATCCGATCAGTAGTTTTTTGTCAAATTAATTAACGAGAAAACTTAAGTCATTGATAATTTTCACTTGTGTGATGCGTACATTGTTATAACAAGCTAACGACTTTGTCAAAACAATCGGAATAATCGCTATTACAAGGAATGATATGTTTGCTAAATATTATTCATTTAACTATTGTCCAAATAATGAATAGAATAAAAGTTAGAGCGTGATAAGTAATGCGCCGTTCAGCAGGCGCCAGCTTGCGAAATGAGGATTTATACCCAATACTAGTCACGTGACCTATCGATCGTTTTAAGCTCCGCCCATTTCGAAACCTTTATTTTATGAATTAAGATATTCGTGTGAAATTTGAGCGCAATCGAAATATTATTTCTCATGAAAATCGAAATTTTACATGTTTTTTCTTTTTTTAAACAAGTCTTTGACTTATAACACCTACATGCTTTATCCTATTGTAATGAATTTTTCACAGAACCTTAATTTTATGAATTAATATATTCTTGTAAAATTTGAGCGCAATTGAATAATTATTTCTTATGAAAATCGCAATTTTACGATTTTTTCCTTTTTTAAAATTACGATTCATAAAAAAAATTAAAAAATAAAGTCAATTTTTTATTTAATTTAATTTTTGGATGAGCGTAGCGAGCGTAGCGAGCGAAGCGAAGATTCCATTTCACTACACTGGAGAAAAAAATCCGGAATGTTTTTTTTTTTTTTTCTGTATTTTTGTGTGTCTGTTAACACGATTCCGGCTAAACCGATACTCCAATTGCGATGAAATTTTATGGAGGCCTTCAAATCCTAAGAAGAACTCGTTTTTCATGAATCCACGTTTTTTTTTTTTGAGAGGCGCTAATCAGGAAAAAAATAATATATTTCTCATGAAATTCAATTTAACGTGCCAATTTTAAACCCTGTTATTTTGTTTCTTTCCTTTTAAAAAACAAGTCATGCGAAGCGGTAACAACTACGTTTGCTTTTTATCCAATAATTAAATATTATACAGACTAAAAATCCAAAGTTGTGTAAAAGTTGAGCGACCAGTTTGGGTACCTTGCATTCTCTGTCACCCCTACCTTGGCTGATCCGCCTGGCCTTTCTTCCTGCTATCATTGATAGAGTTCGCCATTGTGGTCATACATTGAGCGCCCTTACCCTTAACTCAACCCATCATTTATACCTCTTTACTCAACAAAATGCAAGTTCGGTACTCAAACATGACTCGCTCCACGTCCTGCCAAACGCATTGCTTTTCTTTACACTGTCAGAATACGAATAAGTAATAGGCCATCGTTGTTTTATGCAACATGCTATTTATAAAATAACTATCTATGTTGTTCCAGGAGTGAAAGTTGGTGTTGAAGCATGAGCGACAGTGCTGGGATCTTTCCTGTGATTTCTCATCGGCGTGACCCATCTTCCTACGTTGCGGTCGCGGGTACGTACGCGCCACACACTTAAGTCTCATCCCATCATCATGCTCAATTTGATCCTTGCTGTTTCCCGGGTGATCTCTTCCTACTGCATACGCGGTACTACACTGCCACACATTGGTTTCCTTTCCCCTAGCGATCAGTGCTGGATCTTGATCCTGCTGGTTCTCATCGGCGTGATCATCTTCCTACGTTGCAGGTACGCGGTACGTACGATCTGCCACACACTTAAGTTCTCTTCCCTAGTTGTCAGTGGGATGCATCTGCTGCAAGACTTATTTTGTTATAGTGTATTTGTTAATTTTTCATGTTCATGTTCAATTTATTCCTTCAGTTCATGTTCACTTCCAGTTCAGTTCACGTTATGTTCACGTTCAGTTTTTTACGTTCATGTTCTGGACGGTCACTCTGTTCATGCGTTCATGTTCCTTTGACGGTCGCGGTCACGTTCACCGTTCATGTTCATGTTCATGTTAACGGCCACGTTCATGATTTTTTACGTTCATGTTCACGTTCACGGTCACGGTCATGTTCATGTTCACGTTTATGTCCATGTTCCACGGTCACGTTCATGTTCCAGTTCACGTTTATGTTCATGTTCACGGTCACGGTCATGTTCATGTACGTCATGTTCATGTTCACGGTACGTTCATGTTCATGTTTACGTTCATGTTCATGTTCACGGTCACGTTCATGTTCATGTTTACGTTAAAATGAAAAATGTGATTTCTCAAATGCGTGAAAACACGCAGTCAAAAGCATATTTAAGTATGATATCTATTGAATCATTGTGTATGAACGTCTGAGAACAATAATTAAGCGAGCGAAGCGAGCGTTTCCATTTGACTCTGCCGGAAAAATTAGTCACTGTTTTTTTTTTTTTTTTTTTTTTTTTGTATGTCTCGCGATAACGTTCGAACGGAGGCTCGGATCGAGTTGAAATTTTGACCATCCGCAAGCTTCGTTCTCGATTGAATGCCATTAGTTTTGTGGCAAAATCGTTCAAAAAGTTAAAAAGTTACATTAAAGTTAACCGAAAGTTTTTTTTTTCAAACTAACCGGCGACAAAATCTGAGATGGCCAAATCATTTAGAATGTCCGTCCGGTCACGAATATGTTAATTTTATTTTGATCCGATAAGTAGTGTAGATGGAAATTACATTATAACAAAAGTAACGTTGCCATGGCAACGAAAAGACGCGCCAAGTTTCTAATGCACTGCCACCAAGAAGTAATCAAAATACTTTCGAGAAGCAGTCTATTATTTGTCAACAAAGAGTTTTCAATAGTTTTTCCCAAGGAGTCAAGGTCCTCTAGATGGCGGTGGATTTAAAGTAAAGATTTACACACGGTTTACCCAAATACCTTGGCAATAATAAATAATATTGGAAACATTGCACTGTGGACAGCGAACGTCGCAAATTCTAAAATTTAAAAAAAATGTGCAATGTGGGACTAGCTATAACACGGGCTCGCTTATCACGCGTCCACTGAGCGTTTCCTAGTTATACTAATAGTCCTTCAGAAGATTATTGAACGAGTGAGCGTAGCGAACGTAGTGATTTCCATTCGACTTAAACGGCCCTAATTGTTTTTCTGCGTGCGTGCGTGTGTGTGTGTGTGTGTGTGTACGTTGAAAATCAGCCGAATCGCTGAACAGATTGCGCTGAAATTTTAAACAGACATCCGGTACGAGTTTATTGAGAACTGCTAACAAAATCAGCAAGATTCATTGCGATTTAAACCTACAAGAAATGATAAACTGAAAAATAGACATCCAATGTTTAGGAATTATTTTAACGACAATGTTTTAGATTTTGAAAAGATATTTTTGTTTGTTTTTTCGCCTGGCCGTGTAATGCCGTGCCCATGCAAGGTCTGTCGAATGTTGGACGTCAAGGTACCCCCAATTCCGCTCGTAGATTGAGTAAACCTTGCAATATTTTCACGTATTTCGTACTGGCGATGTTTACCATAGTAGGCCCTATTGCCTCAGATGATGGACTACACTGCGTTATATGAATTTCAAAACATGTTTAATTATTTTTTTAATACAATCTAGAAATAAAATCTTTCCCGACCAGGGGATTGAACCCACGTCTCCCACATTTCGGCTACAAGGGCGCTTTAGCCAACTAGACTAGGGAAACGCCAAAGTCGTAGTTAGACGAGTGAGCGAGTCATGTGGTGAGTACCCGGGAACATTTGCATTTAAGTTTGATAATTATATTCGTATAAATAATAGGATATTGGTGGAAATCACTGTGCCGGAGGTTGCTGTTGTTGGCAGTCTTCAACTGAATATTCCGTGTGACTGCCGGGTCTTGCTTAATGGTAGATTGTTGGTCCGGGAGTTGTGTAAAAGTTTAGGCCTAGTTTAGGCCAAAATGCTCCACTGTAGCCTATGATAGGCTATAGGGAGGCCTAAGGTAAGGGGAAGAAAGAAATGTTACCGGGTACTCAACACATGGCTCCTCACTCGTCCAACAACGAACTTTGGCGTTTCCCTAGTCTGTAAAAGAAAACATTGTTTACCTTTTCCTTGTTACAATGACACTTTATTGAACGAGTGAGCGTAGCGAACGTAGTGATTTCCATTCGACTTAAACGGCCCTGATGGTTTTTCTGCGTGCGTGCGTGTGTGTGTGTGTGTGTGTGTACTTTGAAAATCAGCCGAATCGCTGAACAGATTGCGCTGAAATTTTAAACGGACATCCGGTACGAGTTTATTGAGAACTGCTAACAAAATCAGCAAGATTCATTGCGATTTAAACCTACAAGAAATGATAAACTGAGAAATAGACTTCCAATGTTTAGAAATTATTTTAACGACAATGTTTTAGATTTTGAAAGATATTTTTTGTTTGTTTTTTCGCCTGGCCGTGAAATGCCGTGCCCATGCAAGGTCAGTCGAATGTTGGACGTCAAGGTACCCCCAAATTCCTCTCGTAGATTGAGTAAACCTTGCAATTTTTTCACGTATTTCGTACTGGCTATGTTTACCATAGTTGGCCCTATTGCCACAGATGATGGACTACCCTGCGTTATATGCATTTCAAAACATGTTTAATTATTTTTGAAATACAATCTAGAAATTACAAATCTTTCCCGACCATTGAACCCACGTCTCCCACATATCGGCTACAAGGGCGCCTTAGCCAACTAGACTAGGGAAACGCCAAAGTAGTAGTTAGACGAGTGAGCGAGTCATGTTGTGAGTACCCGAGAACATTTGCATTTAAGTTTGATTATATTCGTATAAAAAATAGTTTTTTAAAGTTTTAGTTGGTATACGGGGACGGCGCGTCAACTGTAAGGTCATAATGCGCCTCTCTAGCCTATGATAGGCTAGGTAGGCCTAAGGTAGGGGGAAGAAAAGTAATGTATCGGGTACTCAACACATGGCTCACTCACATCGTTTAACAACGACTTTGGCGTTTCCCTAGTAGTGTCTAAAGCTGCAAGTAATCCTAGTAGTTAGATATACGATTATATTTAAAGCTATTGTATCGGTTTCTAAACGATATTTTAAAATCAAAGGAAAATTACTGCAATGTTAGATAAAGTGAGGTCAAATATAACAGGAAAATATATTTGGTAATTTTTTGGGGCGGGACGTAACCTAACCAAATTTTGTGACAAACCCTAGAAACTCGAGCTTGGTGCTACAGTTAATTTAGAGCGACGATTTTTATTATATTGTTTCTATACATCGTTGCCTTCCACCTCATTATAAGGAAAACAATTTTCTCAAATATCGTTTCGATGTACGATTTTCTTTGCCAGACGGTACAAATAAAGTTTCGGTCGCTATCGGGTTAACCGGCATTTTTTGTTTTGCATAGATACTAGTGCATAGTACAAATCGAAAATAACCCTTTATAACATCGTGTATTGAAACTGTGCAAAAATAATATACACTCTGCACTCAAACACGCAAAAACAATAACATGCATTCCAAATTCACACCCCTACTTGGCAAACAAATTATGAAATGCAGATTAACTTTCAATAGGAAAAAATATATAAGCATATATTTGCATCTAACATGAGACACTTCTACTGTCTAAACGCCCTATAGTGCGGCGGTCGAAGGCTAAAAAGACGCATATTTCAGCTTTGACCCATACAGGCGGTACTATTTCGCGAAACCAAATAAAATCGTCGGCTACTTCATTACCCACTAGAAAAATGACGTTGTGGTCTCGAAATGCGTGTACGTCATAGATTTACGACGCCATCTTGGATGCGCGGCGTCGATCGCACTTTGCGTTATAAATCATGTTGTAAATTCTGTAATTTTTTGGATTAGAAAAATGAAATGTAGTGCGTTGTATTCACAAGACATGGGCGTACATCATGTTAAAATTTATTTTGGATGGCAACAATAAGTCAAGGTGAAAAATCAACAATTGCGGGGAAAATTAACATTTTCAGAATTACACTAAAATGTTCTATATTTTTTTACAGTTAAACCATCAACATTTTCTTAAGACAGCGGGATAGATTTTAATTGCGGAATTTATTTGTGAACACGTTTGTATTTTTAATTTTGCTTAAATGCAAATACTTTGGTCGCTTTGGTGGTAAACGTGATGAAAAGCGTAGCGTGCGGCAAACTACAAAACTGGTCGAATCCTTATTGTTGGATGCATTGTTATACAGATCCTGGCCAATAGAGACGTGGAATCTTGACCTGGTCAAGTTTTCTCTTCCTATCCTGTTAGTGTTTACCTTAAGGATAAAAATAATCTTGTGTAGACATTTGTAATTTTGGGCAAAATATTTTTACGACGCTCACTTGTTTTAGGCATATGCATATAGTACACGCTTTTGATTTTCATTTGTTTTCTATTATAATTATGACAGTTTTAACAAATCTGACGTGTTATTTGGATTTTCATAAAATTTCCTATTTATTGCAACAAATTTTGTCAGCCTGGGACTATTATGAGATTATTTGTAGGAAATTACATTTTATTTAGTCCTTCAGCCAAGTACAATATTAAGTGTGTTTGATGACGGACGAATAAATGTTCACATATTCATAAATAATGTTATTGGAAAATTATTTGTTCATAGAGTTGTCTTAGGTTTGTCCCATGACACTAATGGTAGCCATTTTACAAGATGGCCACCAAATATATTGTATAGACATTTATGATAGAAAGTTAAATTGGGTAAACATATAATAGTTCTTATCGATCATTGGAAAACGAATTTCCATTACGACATTACAAATAAAACGCAGTGACAGTAATGGCGACCATTTTAGAAGATGACCGCCAAATATATTTTTCTTAACGTAGTCTTTTAACAGATCTTGAAATTTAATACACACATGGGGCATGATATTAGAATCAGGGTTTTTTTTATGTAGCCATACGAAATTGGCGCTGTGGAAGCCATTTTGCGAAATTAAATGTTTGGTTTAGATTTGTAATGTACAATGCTTCTTGTTTTATGTGCATGATAGGACAAACGCTTTTGAAAAGCTTTCAAATAAACCAACTAATTTGTAAATATTTTACTTGCATTGAGATGTAATGTATACTTTGCACGAATGAATATTCACGAAATTACTAAATTGGTTATGCCAACTGGTACCTTATGAGCAGAGGTAAGGTATTTGTGGTAAGAACGTAATTTTTACCTTTATATCCTGCATTGGTCCACACTGTGTAAATTTGAGATTGCCTTATTTTTAAAACAATCCAATTGCATGCCCCATGTGTATTCGTATTCATGCATTCTGCTCGATCGTAATTACTCACATTAATTTGTACAACGCTCCGGAGAAAATTAAAAAATGAAATATGCGAATTCTAAAATACACAAAATACTGACATTTTTGGATGAGCGAAACGAAGACTTCAATTTCACTGACCCCTCAAAATATTTAGCTCCAATGTTTTTATTGTTTGTTTGTTTTTTTGTTTTTTTCTACCGGGAAAACGGCATATACGAGCTTGATGAAAATTGGAGGGGACCTTCGACCTTCGACCTGCCAAGTTTTTGGGTAGAATCGAAGAAATATTTCTCATGAATATCGTACTTTACGATTTTTTTTTTCGATTTTAAGTGCGATATTTTCGTAACATTTGAGCCGATTCCTACCAAACGGGTAGGGCTACAACGTTCATATTTTGTATGGACATTAAGGTAATGGTGATGTATTGCTTTTTGAAAGAAAATAGATAAAAAGTTTACCAGAATCCATATAATAAAGGTTTTAATATTAATATGAGTTTTAAAGGTTTATAATAACAATTAACAAGAAACAATAGAAACTTGACAACAATCACCTACAATGCATTCAAAAAGAACTTGCAAAGGGAAAAGTGATCCCACGCAAATTAAAAACTTATTAAAAAAGCTCCTCCATCAACGCGACTAAAAAAAAAGCGTTTGCGAAGCTTCCTTATCCATTAAAATGTGAAAGTAATTGGGAAAATGGCTTAAATTGCCTAAGAATAGGCTTGTTCAATAGACCATTTTAACTTTTTATAGAGGTAAATTAAATGTTTAAATATACCATCTTATCATTCTAATCAATGATTGTTTCTTTAATATCCTATCCTGCATAGTTTCATGCAAAGAAGAGACATCGAACAAACAAACACTGACAGGAAAGGCTGGTCTATTGATCCAACCTGTCTCTCGTTTACTGTAGCTATGGATGGTAACTAGGCCGCTTCGCGAACGCTTTTTTAGTCGCGTTGATGGATGAGCTTTTTTAATAAGGTTTTAGTTTGCGTTGGATTACTTTACCTTTGCAAGTTCTTTTTGAATGCATTGTAGGTGATTGTTGTCAAGTTTCTATTGTTTCTTGTTAGTTGTTATTATAAACCTTTAAAAACTCATATTAAAACCTTTATTCTATGAATTCTGGCTAACTTTTTCAACTTTTTTCTTTCAAAAAGCAATACATCACCATTACCTTAATGTCCATGTGAAATATGAACGTTGTAGCCCCACCCGTTTGGTAGCTAGGAATCGGCCAAAATGTCACGAAAATATCGCACTAAAAATCAGAAAAAAAATCGTAAAAGTACAATAATCATGAAAAATATTTTTTTCGATTGTACCCAAAAACGTGGCAGGTCTAAGTTTAGAGATTTCGAAGGTCCCCTTTAATTTTCATCAAAATCGTATATGCCGTTTGCCCGGTAGAGAGCGAACAAACAGACAAAAATACAACAACAAAAAAAACACCCAAGCTAATTTTTTGGGGGTCAGTGAAATTGAAGTCTTCGCTTCGCTCATTATGGACCAGTAGTATTAGTAGTTTTAGGGCGCTTCACGGCAAGATTGACCAATTAATGCAGTGGATATAGAACAAAAAAGCACCAATAAGTAAATTTAAACATCTAACTAAAAAAGTGAAAAAAAGTCTACAGAAAAAATAAGTTCTGATGCGATGAAATGTGAGTGTTTTGTGATTTTAGAATTCGCATAACATGTAATTTCAAATTTTCTCTAAAGCGTTGTACAAATAATGTGAGTTCTTACAATCGTGGGAATACATGCATGTCTCGTGAAGACTCTTTCTAGTTGCAAATTATATTTTACCAAGTTTTTTAAGGGTGTGTTTCGGGGCAGTGTACGTTTATGAATTGAGAATACTCAAATGTAGAAAGATACACGAACTTGGCCCTTCTTTTAGATCTCATTTATTTGAGTGTGTAAGGTTTGGCTTTCTATTTACAAGGTTTTTGTATGCGATGGGATCTTATTACTTTTTCAAATTCCATTGCAAATTATTTTTGTTAAAATAGAATAATTATTATTTTAATAAAGTAGTATTAATTGCTAAAGTAATACCAATAAGCAATGGAATGTAAAATATCTCGTCAACCATAACACTTGCTTTTTGTTTGCATTGTAGGTGATTATTATCAATTTCTATAGTTACTTGTTTATTATATAGTACATGAAAAACGCTTATATTAATTAAACCTTTATTTCAATGCTTTTCAGCTATTTTAAAAACAATTTCTTTCAAGCGCACTACACAGCCATAATCGCCCACTCGTTTGGTCAGAATTGCTGGCCAATTGACGAATAAGACAATAAGACGAATAAGTAGTAACCAGCGTGTTCACCACATAATAAAAAAAGAAGGATTTATTATCGTACCCCAATCAAATTTGGCATAGTGTTATCAGGTACCTACATTTCCTCGACTATGTGTTTTAGGGTCATAACACTAATCATGATGACTGAGTGACACCTCCAAAACACACCAACTCGGATTGCTGCATAATGTGCATGAGTGCATGTGTAAGCACACCGTTGTTCGGATGCGGCGCACTAACGGGCACTTAGATAATACATATATTTGGCAGCCATCTTGTAAAATGGCTACCATTAGTGTCATGGGACAAACCTAAGACAACTCTATGTAAAAATAATTTTCCAATAACATTATTTATGAATATGTGAACATTTATTCGTCCGTCATCAAACACACTTAAATATTGTACTTGGCTGAAGGACTAATAAAATGTAATTTCCTACAAATAATCTCATAATAGTCCCAGGCTGACAAAATTTGTTTTCAATAAATAGGAAATTTTATGAAAAATCCAAATAAAACGTCAGATTTGTTAAAACTGTCATAATTATAGTAGAAAACAAATGAAAATCAAAAGCGTGTACTATATGCATATGCCTAAAACAAGATGGCGTCGTAAAAATATTTTGCCCAAAATTACAAATGTCTACCCAAGATTATTTTTATCCTCAAGGTATACACTAACAGGATAGGAAGAGAAAACTTGACCAGGTCAAGATTCCACGTCTCTATTGGCCAGGATCTGTATAACAATGCATCCAACAATAAGGATTCGACCAGTTTTGTAGTTTGCCGCACGCTACGCTTTTCATCACGTTTACCTCCAAAGCAACCAAAGTATTTGCATTTAAGCAAAATGAAAAATACGGACGTGTTCACAAATGAATTCCGCAATTAAAATCTATCCCCGTGTCTTAAGAAAATGTTGATGGTTTAACTGTAAAAAATATAGAACATTTTAGTGTAATTCTGAAAATGTTAATTTTCCCCGCAATTGTTGATTTTTCACCTTGACTTATTGTTGCCATCCAAAATAAATTTTAACATGATGTACGCCCATGTCTTGTGAATACAACGCACTACATTTCATTTTTCTAATCCAAAAATTACAGAATTTACAACATGATTTATAACGCAAAGTGCGATCGACGCCGCGCATCCAAGATGGCGTCGTAAATCTATGACGTACACGCATTTCGAGACCACAACGTCATTTTTCTAGTGGGTAATGAAGTAGCCGACGATTTTATTTTGGTTTCGCGAAATAGTACCGCCTGTATGGGTCAAAGCTGAAATTTCGGATTCGACCGCCGCACTACTAGGTGTCAATTGACAAACATGCATGCATGGAAAGAACATATGAGTTCAACTGTAAGAACATACAGTGTTATATGGGTGCCCGCTCTGCCCTGAAACTCACGTATTCCGCTGGTTAGAGAAGATGGAGGGTTCGAGAGGTAGTGTAACGGCTTCGTTCGCCTCGACTTCTGCTCGGCAGTCCGGATTAGTGGAGGAACCTATATGACTAATGATATGACTGTCAAGGTACACCGTCCTTTCGGATGGGACAGTAAGCAGTTGGTCCCCTTGGTACTTTTCGAAAGGAGTAGGCTACGTGCCGGTACCAGGTTTCGTTCCTCCCTTCTGTTCATACTTCATCCTCATCTATCACCACTCATCGTCTCGAATAGCCGAAGAGCATTATGTTAAGCAATATCCAATCCAATCCATACAGTGTAATTAGTTCGAGGTGGTGATTTACATTCAGATTTACAGACAAGGCCACCACAATATCCTAACAGTATGTGTATTTTCGTACAACCCGTATATACTAGGGCCTACTGACAAATCCGAAGTTGTATTACGTATGTAACGGTCATAAATATTAACTAAAATGTTGTTGGTGGATTGGTTGATTAATCTATAATCTCCCTTATAGTTAATGCTTATGTCCGTTACAAATTTAAAAGAGTAAAATGCACACACAAATTAATGTAGGCCGATATAGTATGATGTAAAATAGACTAAACGCAGAAAGAAAATGCTGCATGTGATATTCAAGTGGTAAAAAAGACTCTCATATGGCTCATTTATGTCAAAAAGCCCAATAGTAATGTAAATAATTTAGACGAAAAAAAGATAGAAAGAAAGAATTAATTTAGCCGATCCTTGCATGCTGTAGCCTCTGTAGATACAGAGATGTAGCCTACAGCTGATCATGCATTGATCAAGGATTCTGTGGTGTACAGCGGGCTGCCTACGCGTCACCTTGCAGGCTGACCGTGCGGTGCTGCGGCCTAGCGGCGATAACTGGAACTGCGCTGCGAGAAACGAAAGGAACGCGCCCGCTTTGCCCTTAAGGCCGATGCACAATTGCCCGGTAACGAGAACGGAACGAGAACGAGAACGGGAAGACTCTAACGATAAGGGCTTCGATGCACACAAGCCCGTGAAGCAAGCCGACGGGAACAAATCAAATAATAAGTGTGTGGATTATATTTTGTTATTTTGTTATTCCGCGCATGTTTATTTAATTTATTTTGCATATTACTCGCATATAAACCATCAATCAGCTGATAAAATAGTTTTAGGACGTGCACATCTTGATTCCTTGGTTCCGGTAACGTACGGAACGGAACGTTACGGAAAGTTAAACTTGGTGATGTTCCGTTGTCGTTGCAGGGATACGGGAACGACCGGCAACGGGAAGCTTTATTGTGCATCGTGTCGTAAGTTAACGTGTGATTCAACTTTTCTTCCCGTTCTCGTTCTCGTTCCCGTCTCGTTACCGGGCAATTGTGCATCGGCCTTTAGACCGTCTAAGGCTTTTGCCCCAAAGTCTTTGTGTATCCAATCCCTCACAGTCCCAGTGAAGGCCGGTTTACGATTGACGGCAACGTGGGAGACGTGAATGGAGACGTGAACGCGAAGATAACACATAGCATTCACAGCTTAGCGTTATGATTGACGGGAAGTGAACGGGAATGGAGAACGGAGCGGCCAAAGTTCGTCAAGTCCAACTTTCGCGGCTTGGTTGCCGCGCCGTCGACGTAAAAGGGCTACGCGCATGCGCAAATAAACGCACTGCTTGGCTGTCTGCAACTGTCATGAAAATTAACCAACAAAATGATGGACGACGCCAAGCTTATTGAGACCATCCAGCGCTATCGCATTATTTATGCTAAGGGCCTGAATATAATATACAGGCGTACAGACTACAAAGAAAATGCGTGGAAATCAGTGGCAAAAGAAATGAATAATTTACGCCAAGCTAGCTGCCTAGCCTAGGACCGTAGGCTAGCTAGGCAACTTGTAAACAACACGTAGAGGCAGACACCCGCCGTCTGGATATTTGTACCTTTACATGCATCCAGACGGCGGTGGGCCGACAGATGTTGTACCGATTCCCGTCAATCGTAAACGCCCCGCTTTCCGTTTCCACCACATTCGCGTTTCCATTCACGTCTCCCCACGTTGACGTCAATCATAAACCAGCCTTGACTATAATGGAGTTCACATCGACTGTTCAGTGGGCAACAATTCGCATTTTGTACAACCCTTAGAAAGGGTTCCAACTGAACAATGCTCCGGAGTGGTTTGGTATCAAAGTGAACCCATTGTGCAAAAGACGAATACCGTCTCTAAACTAAAAGTGAAGTTGATAGGACTTATCTCTATTTTAATAAATTCATTGTCTTATTTACATTTTTCTAAGCATTTTCGTTTTTGGAGAAGTGTTTATCTTCGTTTTAAGAAAATATCCGATTAAAATAAAAAAAGTTCATGTTATTTTTTTTTGCAATTCCGCTTAGAATGAGCTACAATTTCGTTTTTAAAAACATTTAGGCCTTTTTTTGACTTGTAATTTAAATAAACTATAATTATATTATCGTAAATGAAAAAAGACACATTAATATCATTTACAAGGGGCCCCCACACCTGTCATCCCATTTCATATTTTTAACCGGGTAAATGGTTGTAAAATACCTCATTTTTCGTATGGGGGGGCCTTAAACCCTAAACAAATCTTTTGAAAGGTTGTTTTTTGGCTTTTTGTAAAAGGTTCGCAGACTAAAATTAATGTTTTGTGTAAAACTAAACCCTGGCCAGTAAGTAAATATTTTTTTAACTTATCTTTTAATTATTGATGACGAGAAAAAATTATATTTCACACATGTCTAGCCTGCCCTTTTCCCGGTTTTGATTTTTTGAAAGCTTTTTAGCATCTTTTTCTTTAAAAAGTGGTTTTAAATTTTCGACGAATTACAGAATAATAACAAATTTATTAATTTGTCTAGAGGAGTAGCGGTATGCACACGAATGACAAGTACCCTTCAATAGTTTATAAACCACTGCAGAACCCTGGGTTGATTTCTATTATTTTGTCCTGCTTTTCCACGTTCGAATCCGGATGTTCCTTCCCCCTTTTTGTTACACGGATTACACCGTTACCCATGTGTATATAGCATATAAAAATTTTATTTAGTTGCCCTTTGTAAACAGTTTTATAATTTCAAGGATAGACGAAAAATAAGTTAATCATTGTCAAGTTATTTGCGAAAAAATTTTAATATTGGTTAAAATTAAAATAAAAAACACCCACAGCCTTTTTTGAAAAAGGAATTGTTTAAACAACTTTAATTATAAAATTTATTATTTATAATTTTGCCTCCTTTGAAATCATTTTTATAATGAATAGGATAGACGTTAAATAAATAAAAAAAATAAAAATAAATAAAAAAAACGTTAAAATAACGCTTGTTAAAAGCAATGGCATAGGCAGGGTTGTTTAGTACCTTTCTCGATTTGGGAATTTAAATAAAAAGGGGCTGAGGGGCTGACAGCAGAAAAACCAAATTCTTTTAAAACCTTCGTAAACTTTCGCTATGATTGGCAATTCAAGGGGTCTTGAAAAAGACCATGTAAAGTGGGGCCCCTAGGTTCCCCCACTAAATTTTCGGCGTGAATCCTTTATGTGCGAACATTTTAACTAAGGGATTCCCGATAAAGTGCCTATCTCGGTAACCAGGGGGGAAATTTGAGGGGGGGGGGATAGGGGGTTTTCCCCCCCCGGAAATTTCACCGTGGCTCTTTTTATGAAAGGTATCCCCCCAGGGATGGCAAAACCCCCACCTTTTTTCCCATCTCATTCATAACATTTTATAAGTGATTTTATCCGTAATTTAAAAATAAGCGTCAATTTACAATATTCCCTTTTCAAAAAAAACCCTCAGATCGTTTCTAAACCATCTTGGGCAATAATACCCCAAATTTTTCCTCAGATCATTTCTGGGGCCCACTCGAGGGCAATAATGACCAAAAAAATTTTATCAGATCGCTTCTAAGGCCATTTGAGAGCAATAATCCCCCAAATATTTTCCTAATCGCTACTAAGGCCCACTCAAGGGCAAAATACCCCAAAAAAATTCGCCCAAAGGGCTGGGTTTCGCCCAGGCCCCGGTTTGCTAACGAAAATACATTCAAAGCCATCCCACCCCTCTGCAAGTCTTTTAATTTTCGCACCCTGTCGGTAACAAACGCGAAACAAGTTTTGCAAAATGCATAATGTTTATGGGGAAATTGTACTTTTCAGAATGGTCATAGTTCGAAGCCGGTGGCTTTTTTTGACCAATAAAGGATAAAGAAATTTCCCTGTGGACCTTTGAATTGGGGCATCCCCCATCCCCCCCGCCGCCCCCGGGAAGCCCTGCTGGGCCCTACGAACCGTCCTTACCTTCACCCAAAGGTAAGGGGGCACTATTTGTATTTATGGGTTTTCCATTCCCGCTCTCAGGTCGCATAGGGCGCCCTAGTGCCACGGGATTCCCACTTGTCTTTTCATTTGTTCATTTTTGTAAGTTTTTCAATGGAGGTGCAACAAGACATCTCTGCACTCCCCGGTGCATCCCAAAGGAAAAGCCTTTAGTCAGTTTGTAGTGTATTTGTATTTCGCATTTTGAAAGGTGCCTTTTGGGGGCAGGGTGGTAGATTAAAACAATGGGGGCCCTCCCAAAAGTAAACAGTTTGTAACAAATAGAATGATTAAAACGGTATTTACTTGCTTTTAAATTTTTTTTTTATTAACGCTACCCTTTTCATTAAAAAAAACTGATTTAAAAGGAGGACAACAAAATAAATCTAATTACATAGATGCAGAAACAAAAAATAAACTACTTTTAAAAAAATTTTTAAAAATAGTAGCTTACACCAAAAATGCATTTCAACAACAATTTTGGTAAAAAAAAAAAAGATTTAAATCGACTTTTTTTGATTTTTGGGCTTAGGGGTTTGGGCAGAAAGACAAAAATGAGTATGTTGTCCCCCGAGTAAATTGACCATCGGTTGATCATTTCCCTTAAACCCAAGTTTAAATTTGCAGTCTGATTGTTTCACGTTGGGGAAAGAGAAGTGTAGCGTGGGGTAAAACATACAAAGTATAAAAAGTTTAACTTTTTTAGGTATTCTCCCCAATTTTTTAAAAAATTTGTGATCGGATAGAAATAAAGTTCCTAGTTTAATTTGAAGCATTTTAAAATTCATTTATTTAAGAGGCGTTCCTATTGGAATTCAATTTCTTATGATATAGAAGCCATTTACGACTGGGAAATTGTACAATTTAAAAGTAAAATTTGAAGCAATGTTTTTGAATAAAAAGAGCAAAAAATTTGATTTTTTACATTTATTTGTGGGTTTTTGTCGTGGTTTGGAAAATGTTATTTACCTTCATAAGTCTTTTTAATGATTTTGTTTTCTTTTTGTTTGCTCTTTATTGTTTGATTTAATGATATAAAATATTTAAATTTTTATTTTTTTTCAGATTGTCGGGTTGCCGCCTACTGATGGAGTTGCAACTTGATTAGTGTCCGTTCATTGTGTGATCGTTTAACATGAAAAAAATTTTTAAATAATTATATTTTATATAATTAATATAATGTAAAGTTTTTTTGGACTAAAACTTTTATCAAGATTTGAACAAAAAAATGAAGTTTGAAACAAAAAGGGATTTTTCCCGAAATTTTTTTGTTTTACTCCCATTTGCTGTCCTGTTTTTTTGGCAAACCTCATATTCTTTTGAGGGGGACGTTAATAAATATTTTTTTTTTTTTTTTTCTTTTTTAAGTTTTTTTTCTCTTTTATTTTTTTTTTCTTTTTTTCTTTTCTTTTCTTTTTTTTCTTTTTTTCCCTTTTTCTTTTCTTTCTTTCCCCCCCCTTTTCTTATTTGATTCTTCTTTAAAGCATTATCAAACACTTTTATAAGAATCCACTCAAAACACAACTTTGTGCATTTTTTACAATTTTATTCCATGTTATTTTTATTATTTTTTTTTTTTCTTTTATTTATTTAAAAACTGCACATTACACCCGGGGGACTTTTTTAAATTAGTGCGAATTTTCCCAAAATAACCTTTTTCATCCTCAAACAGGTGCAAAAAGTAAAGTTGGGAATTAAACCCCCCCGGACAAAAGAACACTCTTTGGAAGAAATTTGTAATTACACCTGGGCAAAGAAAGAAGCTTTTTTTAAAAGTGCAAAAAGGGGTAAAAATTTATGGAAAAAAGAACAGACCCCGTGTCGCTGCAAAAATTTAAAAATCTGCCCCTTGTTAAAAAGGTTTCATAAGATTATATAGATTTAATAAGACTAAATAATTAAATAAGTTTTATAAATAATAAAAAAAAGTTTTACAAAAATTTTTAAACATATTGGAAGGGTACAAAATTATTTTGTATTGGTTTTATTTGTAATAATTTTAAAATTTGCGCCACACTGCCGCCCGGAATCTGGACCCCCATTTTGCTATATTTTGTTGGGGGTGGGGGTGGAAGAAGATTTTAAAAATGTGAGTGGATACGCCATTGTTAAAAAAATCTGGAAATTTCGGAAATTTTTGGTGGTTTTTAAAAAGGGAAGTATAAAAATTGGGGGTGTATTTTGGAAACACCTTTTTGGTTTTGGTTATATCGTTTAACCCTACTACTTACTTTTAAGAGTACTCTAGGGGTGGGGCTAGGTCTGTGGGCTAGAATTTATGAATGGAAATTTTTAGGTTAGGGTTTTTGAGCCAAATTGCCGAGAAAGCAAACGACGGGGAAAAAATCAAAAAAAAGGACGTTTCTGGGTAATATGAAAAATTCCGTATTTTGTCAAATTTTTAAAAAAAACTTCAAAAGACTTACTAAGCTCACTAGTCGAAAATATTAAAGTTTCAAAAAGGCGCTTCTTAAAAAAATGAAAAGTAGGAAAAACATTAGTGCACCTGCAAGGGTGTAGCCCAAATGGTGTCTCCCCCGCCATGCGCTTCGCGCAACCCCCCCCCCCTCCCCCATCCCCCCTAACCCACTTTTCCCGCAAAAAACCACTGGGAATGAACAAATTACCCAATTATAGTTGAAACTTTTAAAAGCCAACCCCGTAGGCGGGAATAGGAAAAATGAACACAGATTGAACACGTAAACAATCGGGGCATTTCCTGTTTGGTTTACCCCTGTTGGGCATTAAATCTTGCTTTTACGTATAGTACCAACCTTTTTCCTAAAAAACCCAACCTACAAAACCCTTAACGTGCATTTTAAATATTAAAGGGGTTTCAACGAACTGACTTTCGTTTAAAATGTGACGTAAAGGCCCGGGTTTTAAATTTTTTGTTACTATAGGAAACCAAAAAAAAATGATGATTCTATTTTGGGTTTTTAAAATTTTGTATTGTAGGCCCAAGGGACTTTCAGGGGTACAACATCCAACGGGAGGCCTAGGCTGCCGTCACTCCCCGCCACTTTTAAATTTTTTTTTTCAACTTTTTACACATTTCCCCGTAAGTGCCGTTTTTAAACATTTAAAATTTGACCCTTTTATGCTTAGTAAAACCTTTTGAAAATTTTTTTTCAATTTGACATAATACGGAATCGTTCATATTTACCCGGTTTTTAATTTTTGTTCTTGGTCTCTTACTTGGTCTTTTTACTTTTTTGCTTTGGGCTCATTTTTGATCTTTTTCGTTGAAAAAACCACACTAGTGTATTCTAGAACTGGGGGCCTCGGGGTTTTACGAAACATTCCCAAAACACGTTTATAGGCCCTAGCCAAGAAAATTATTAAAGTGGTAATAATATTAAAATAAATGGACAAATCAAATTGATATGGAAATGGTACGGTATGTAAATACACTTAAAAACTCCGCCTGATCAAACCGAATCTAGTGTCACTTTTGATTTATTTTTATTACATGATTTTAATCAGTCTCGATTGTGTGCGTGACTATTTGGAGCTACCGGTACTTTTGGACGTCCGGGGGAAACGGTGATTGATGACGTAATTTGTGACGTAAATCGAGACCCAGACCAAGTTTTCCACTATCAAAGGGCCTAAGGGGTTAAATTAAAATTTTTTTTTTCTCAATTTGTATTTTTTTTATTTTGCAATTTCTCGGCATAAAGCTCAAACAGCTGAAAAAATAGTTTTTGGAGTGTAGGGCCCACATCTTTTTCCCATTGGTTCCGGAAGTACAGAAAAATTAAAACTTGGGGATGTTCCGTTGTCGTTGCCGGGGAAATTTATTGTGCATAGTGTCGTAAATTAAAATGTGATTCAACTTTTTCCGGACGTTTCCGGGCAAATTGTGCATCGGGTATGTTAGGCCTTATTCTTTATGGATTTTTTTTTCCAAACCCCCTTTGGCTAGAGTGGCCATTTTTAAACCCAACGGTTTACGCGCCCCGAAAATTTAAAAAATTTTGGTGCAAGACCCGGGGTAGGCACCGCACCAGGGAGCTGGCCTAGAACACTCGGGCACCATACTCAAGCAGAGTTGGGCAACACAGGATTTTGGGATGAGTTAAAAAATGTCTTTAAACGGGGGGGGGGGGGGGGGGGGGTCTTTTTTGGTTTGGGGCGGTCCAACTTTTTAAAACACTTTTCCACCATAAAAAAACAATCAGAAACCCCCCATATGAGAAAAAAAATAAAAGGAAAACGCCAAGTCCGCCCCGTTGTTGGGAGCGTAATTTGGGATTGACTGCCATGTGTTTGCGGATTTTCTGTTTTCTGGAAAAAATATTATAAGTGAGATTTTTTTTTTTAAAATTAAAATTAAATTAAAATTTAAAAAAAAACTTAAAGTGTCCTTCACCTCTTTTAAAAGTTTTTGTTATTCAAAAAAAACATAAACACTAAGATTTGGTAATTTTCCCCCCCTACGTCAATAGGGGTCTTTTAAACATCGCCGCGCTCAAGAAAAGTGACGTCATGTTTTTGAGCTGGCGATGTGTTTCAACACGGCACATCCACTCCATGTGTAAAACCGGGCAGGTCCCGGTCTATCCCTCGAAATAGTCGTTTTACTAAAACCAAAGCGGAAGACCCGCGTTCACAATCATAACAATACATAACACTGGTAAAACATTGTTTGAAAAAAATATGTAAAAAAGTAGCAATGGGTAGCGTCATTTCGTAAAAACGTAAATGCAGGGGTTTCCAGTGGAAGCATCAAACATTCGAAAGGGGTCCCCCCCGAAATAAGTTCGCGCAGGGGCGTAGGAAGGGGGGGGGAATGGGGGGGGTTTCCCCCCCCACTTTTTACCCGGGCCCCCCCATTGAATTTAGAAATTCAGTCTCCCTAAATAAAGCACGGAAACAAATTCGAAAAACGAATTTCAATTTTGAATTTTCCCACTGGATTTTTTTGTTTTTGTAAATGAGTAAAAAATAATTAAATTTGGGATAGGTAGCGTGGGAGTTGTGAAGGTTTGCGTTGTGTACTGGGGTACTGGGGGGGTTTAAAGAAGACTTTTTTTGTGGGTGGGTAGTTTAAGTTATGACTTGACACTGACAGGGAAGGAAGGAGAACCCCAAACAATGAAGAAAAGACCTTCAGCTCTTTTTAACCCGGCGGTTTTTTTTTTAAAAGCCAAATTTTTTCATGGGT
>JAMZAV010004113.1:0-57745 GCA_024449915.1 Sweltsa coloradensis
GGGGGGCCCGTTGATTAGGGGAGGTTTCCCCCCTCCCCTGAAACTAATGGCCCCCGAAGCCTCCTGGGGTCGTCTTTCGGGGAACCCCTTCCCTTTGACTACCTCCCTGACGGCGACGACAAAGACAACACAGATGGATGATGACACAGACGGAGACGACCACGACGTGGGGGAACCCCTGCCCTCCCCCATATGCTTGTGGCTGGTTCTGACCAGCACAGGCCTGTCCACCCCTTGTCCCTCCGCGTCATCCCTTACGTCCCTCCCTTCGTCTCGATTAGCCAAGTTGCATAAATATGAGACGCAAAGCAATATCCAATAAATAACAATTTTTTTTTATTTTGTCCCCGTCGTTTTCGCCAAAAAACTCATCCCGTGGGTTGGAGAAAACAGTGTTCACCACATAGGGACCCATCCACCTCAGTCGGCCACTGCGTGTGTTTCAGCCCGACTTTAACAGTTTCCCGGGTTCGACGCCGGACTGGGGAAAGTCCTCCACTGGCTTCGCCCCACTGTCGGGGGTTTCCTGCACGTACACTCCACGTGGTGCCGCGTCAATCTCCCTAGCCCCTCTGCTGCGCCGTATCGGTGCGCACTAGCTCGCCGCCTCGCTTGGTGCCTCTCACCTCGTGGCCCGCTTGACTCTTCACTTGGTCCGGCTGCGCGCGCTGCGGTCCTTGCGGGTTTGGCTAGTCCCGGGCACGTAGCCTCTCCCGTTTGATCCTCGAAAGCCCCGCTGCGGGTTATACCCTTGTACCGACTGGGGTACTCCAGGGACCCTACCCACTGGTGAACTGTAGTTATTATTTACTCCCGGGTTGCGCCTCGTCGGCCTGGTTACACTGACACCCATTGCCCCTAGCTTAGATTTTCATTCTCGATTTGTTGCATGATACAAATCAACTCGGCAGGTGAATCACGTGATGGTAGCAGCACGGCAGTTATCGCTTCTCTAAAGTGTCCTCGCAAATACGCTGTCAACAAGGGGTTGACCATCGGTTTGCTAGGTAACTTTTGAGTTTGATTAACCGACTCAAATAACCGGACATGGTTCCCGCTCCGGGTACAAACTTGCCTCGATAGATATGCTCTACGGACGTCCTTGTTCAATCGCCCCCAGTATCGTTCTAATAACAAAATTTAAATTCGTCGGAGCTAGCCACTTCCGTCTCGCTCAACCATTCGAGGACCAATCCTTCGCAGCACTGCATCCCTAGAGTGACCTTGGATCCCTGCTCTACCTTATACGCGGCGAACTTCCTTTCGAGAATATTCACAAACTCTGAGGGTGTAGTCCCGCTCGGTCATTACTGAACCTAACCCTTTTCTCGTGCCCCAAACCGCTCCGCGACGTGCTTCTCATGTTTCACGGAGGTTCGATCCCCCAAAACAGTCCCATGGTTTACGGGGGTGCCGCGCTGATTGGCGTTTCGAATAGCTGACCACACCTCGGTTTCTAAGCGTTCTCGACGCGCGTCACTATTCCTCGCGGACTCTGGCCGTTGCGCTGGTCACCAGCTGTGCTGTCGACTGCGCGCTCGCTTGGCTCTCGCGCACGGTTGCCAACTCCGCTGCCAAACCTTCGACGTTGCCAGCTAGGCGAGTCATCGTCTTCCTCGTCTCCGTGGTGACGTGTCGGACATTCGACTCGACTCCCGAGAGTAGTCTCCGTCGCTCCACGTCTAGCTGATCTTTTCTTTCGTGGTCACTTGCCAGGGTCGCATTGATGATATTTATCTCCACCTGGAGGTTGTTCTCTAGCTGCGTCAGTTTGTCGGTTTGTTGTTCATCTACCCGCTGTACTGATTGCGCCACCTGATCGAGCTTCTTCCCAAGGTCCGTCGTCCGCACTGTCAGGTCGTTCCTCGCGACGTCTGCTACAGCGGTTATCTTTCCTTCGAGCTGCGCCCTACTAGCCTCTCGCGCCTCCTCTAGGTTATTGCGCCACTCCCGTTCCTCTTCGCGGATGCGCCTATTCTCTTCTCGGTATCGCTTTTTCCTTAGGCGTACTTCCTCGCGGTCCTTGGCTCGCTCCTTGGCGCGTTCCTTCTCTGCTCGCTCCTGCTTCGCGTCCCAGCGGTCCAGTATACTGGCAATCGTCCGCTCCATGCTCGAGTTTCACATCATCATCTATCATTTTTTTTTTTTTTTTGGGCCTTCAAATTCCAACTCGACACCTTCTCGCGGTTTGGCCCGTGAATAGGGGAGTTTCAATCCCTGAAACTAATGGCGAGCTCTGGGTCGTCGTGGGGGAAACCCCTTCCCTTTTACACCTACCCGACGGCGACGACAAAGACAACACGGACGGATGTGACACAGACGGGGGACGTTTACGACGGGGGGGAACCCCTGCCCTCCCCCATATGCTTGTGGCTGGTTCTGACCAGCACAGGCCTGTCCCCCCCCTTTACTTTCATTTCGCCTTTAGGTTTAAGTGCGGTTTCCAATGACTCGCGTACATGTTAGACCCCTTTGGTCCGTGTTTCAAGACGGGTTTCGGAAGAGTATCCGGTTAGAGCGTCGCCGGACGGGACGGGCCATCCCTTACGTCCCTCCCTTCGCTCGATTAGCCAAGTTGCATAAATATGAGACGTAAAGCAATATCCAATCAAGCAATCGAGTTTATTCGTACCTCTACCTTCCCCAGTTCCTCATCTAGCACCTCCTTTGTTATCAGCGCGTTGTGTGAATCAAGGGTGGTGGTCTCGCCTGGGGTCTCGAGATTCGCATCAACACTGTCCATTGAGAATGAACACTCGCGTAACACCTCGCTTACACCCGCCTCGGTTTCCATTACGTACTCTACGCCCGGTTCGCGAATGCGCTAGGCACTGCTTTGCTACGCCTATCGTTCCCCTTTCCTACCTTTCCACGACATAGTAGCTTCGCTTCACTCGAACGTGAAAAAACCTATCCTGAATTTAAAATACCTCGGGTCGCGGTGAGTTTCCCAAGCCCCACTGGTGGGTGACAGTTGAAACAAACTACCGCCTAACTAGCTCAGACTCTACACGTTGGTTCGCCAAAACAAATACAAATTAAAAATTTCCCTATAGGCCTTTGCCCCTAAGGCCGGGTTACACGTTCAACATTTAACTACACGGTCGGAGAAACAAGAGATGACGAAATAGGGGGGGTGGACTAGCAAAACAGTTGGTACAAGTATGCACAGAAACGACCAGTATGCAGCTCAATACAACTCCTGCCCTTCAGGTCGGGGGAGAGGTACCTGTACCTAGCGCGCTAGCGCTGTGCTCCACCGCTCGCTGGAACTGCAGGGTTCCGGGGCTCGGAGGTCCACTCGTACTTAACATTAATAACAACCTAGAAATTATGTTGAGTGCTGAATGCTGACGTTTTTGAATGAGGGGAATGAGTCATAGGGCACGCATGCATTTGAATTGATAAGAGTGATTTAAAATGACTTTCAAATTTATTTACCATTGCTAAATGCTAACTACTCACATGACAAGAAAAGCAAGGTTGGATCCAACTATTAAATTGACAAATTGATTTAGGTTACCACATTACAAAGAAAACAATTCAAGCCTTATTCTAATATTTAACTTCGGTACGAGTCGCTGTATCTTGATGAGGGCGCAAGGGGAGGACATGTGGCCATCTTGGGATTGCGATGCACCAGGGAGGCCGGGGCTTGGGTGGCCATTGTTGGTTGCTCCACGCTTGGACGACCGCCTGGCGCCTACGCCTGCAACCAGCTCTGGGGAAAATTTAAAAAAAAATCATTCATTCATTCATTCACACAAAAAATACGAGAGCGAGGGGAGAGATTGATTGATTAATTAAGGTCTTATTTAAGGCGGGATTAAGGCTAGTGGAAATTTTATCTTCCCCTCCAATCTTTAAGGAGATATATTACATTGCATTTGTATGGTGTTGATAATATACTATAATACCACTAATAATAAAACAATGATATAAGGCCTAATGAAAATTTTAGATAATTAGAACACAAAGTAATTGGCCTGATGAAGAGAGAGAGAGGAGTTCCTGCGACACACAATCATATCTCTCAATCTTCCAAACTCTCCTCTTGCCCCCGCCCACCTCTCAATTCATCTCTCGAGCTCCTACATCTCTTTGCCATGCGAAATTAAGGCTCATTAATTCTGCTACCAGCATCCACTACATTGGCCCTCTCGATTCGGGAGCCTCTCCTTCAACACTCCTAAGCCACCACTGCACCCCCCCTCAATTCTATGGTCTCTCGCTTCATTGGTCTCTTCTGCATCCGCTATCCATTGCTGGATCTGAGCACCCCCCAAACAAGTCACACTGACAGGGTACCCTCGGGTGATAACTCGGAGTACTTCTTCGTCATCAACAGGGCACGCAGCAGGGCAGGCCCTCCATTTACCCTAGAACCAAATCAGCAATGAATACTACAATTTTTTTTATCCTAAACCGATTAAAGAACATAGTTATAATGATAGTAATGATTGGGTGTGATTAGCTGATAAGTACCCCACATTAAAATCTTACAAGTGTGCACCACAACTTTCAAAATCTGGGAAACAGCCGTTATTTTTATTTTTTATTTATTTTTAAATATTCAGATAATAATTATTTATTATTAATAGTATTACCATAAATAAAGCGGTAAATAGATGTTATCGTTTTAAATTGTATCTCTTCAATATTTCAATCGCCCCGACTGGTATTAGTTAGAAAAGCCTCATCACTATCGTCAAATTTCCAATCAATCAAAGGGTCCCTTTTTTGTTCTTTAGAGGGTAAGGTCCACATAAGCTTGGTGATATAACTTTATGTTCGATAAACCCCTATTTTCATTATAACTACTCCTCAGCAGGTCATCAAATTCAACCGCAACCTTTTCCTGGTTTGGCCCGTGATTAGGGGAAAATAATGGCGAGCTCTGGGTCGTCGTCGGGGAACTTTCTCTTCCCTTTGACTACCTCCCTGACGGCGACGACAATGACAACCGGACGGATGATGACACAGACGGAGACGACCACGACGTGGGGAACCCTCTGCCCTCCCCATATGCTTGTGGCTGGTTCTGACCAGCAACAGGCCCGTCCACCCCTTGTCCCCCTGCGTCACCCCTTATGTCCCTTTCCCTTTTGTCTTGATAAGCCATGTTGCATAAATGTGAACGTTAAGCAATATCCAATCAAATCAAATCAGCAGGTGCTTAATGTTCTG
This sequence comes from Sweltsa coloradensis, assembly GCA_024449915.1. Lineage (NCBI taxonomy): Eukaryota > Metazoa > Arthropoda > Insecta > Plecoptera > Chloroperlidae > Sweltsa > Sweltsa coloradensis. The sequence continues at coordinate 5,188 of JAMZAV010004113.1, forward strand.
TTTTCATTTTAAGCCTAGGAGCAGTGGGCGAGGGTAAGCGGTTATTGTGAACCACTACAATTTTGAAGAGAAATTTTTAGATGTTTCATAGTGATGTGCTGTTAATTTGCACATTTCATTTGAGCCCGTGGCCAGTGACAAGGGAAGGGGTGATTTGAACTCTAAGATGTTTGTGTTTTCTTAGCTGCTAAAAATGTTAATCTTTTTGAGGGGCCAAAAGTAGACTTGGGGCATTTCCTCTTGATATCTTTTCGAGCTGTCCCGAATTTGCGGTTGATGGTTGCTATAACCTCAGGTTTACTCAGCTGGCATTCGATAGGAGTGTTTTCAGTAACAAAGGAAAGAAACTTGTTAGGTAGTTAACATTATGCTGTAAAACATAATATTTAATTTCGGACTTTCTACTGTTAATGTAGTGTATAGGCACCATACGTTGGAACTACTAGCGCTTGTAGGCAGCGGAATCGAGAACAAATTAATTATGGACAACAACTGACCGTTAGCATGCATTTGCACCTACTACTGTCAAACAAGAGTGATTTTATTTGTTAGAAATGATCGGAATTAATTTCAAGGCAAAGTTTTGTGTTGTGGGATGCACAAATCGTGTTTTCAACACTAGCATAGACAAACGACCTTGAATTTAATGGATTTCTGACAAACCCCTGGGAACAAAATTGGCGGGAGATACGAACCCGAATTGTTGTTCCTCCGTGAGAACTAGTGGAATCCTCACCTTGAATTGTATTTTGCCAGAATAAATATTAATAACCGTTGTAAATAGCCGATCGTAACAGTCACGAAATATTATGCAGAAGGCTTTCAAGCTCGATACAAGTACCCCGGTAAACAATCAAACTGTCAAGCCGTCCCGTGGCGCACGGCTAGCGTCGTTTACTAGGACGCTGGTTAGTCCCACTGGAGCAAACGTTTTTACTTTCTTAAATACCTAACCTACATTTTTTATTTATATAATATTACTCTTAGTAAAATAAATTCATTTTTAATTCTACACAAGATAGGCATGTTCCCTTGCAGTCTGAGAATTCAATGAGACCTGGTGAATTATTTATGTTGACAATTTATTTTCTGATATTTCTTTCATTGTCTGTGTGCATACGTTCTCACAAAGCTCACAGCTTTCGACAAGTTATGACTCACTGTCGATCGAGAACAACAACTTGGCAGTAGCCGTTCAAATATGACGTATTTTTGCTGTGATAATGTTGACAAGTTAATAAAACTGAGCCACATGTCATATTTTATTATTTTTTTGTCGTATTTTGTTTTGGCCACGCAATATGGCTATTTCCAACACCATTTAACAGTCGTCTAGAAATAAGTGATGGCCAAAAAGCCTGACAGATCAGTTCAGCTGTTTTTACTTTTATGTAAGAATGTCTGAAAGGAAAGCGTTTGATTGATGATTTAGTTGACCAAATGACTAGGTCTATGTTTTTAATTTTAATATTTGAACTACCGGTACTTGGAGAATGAAGTAGACATCAGCAAGTAACAAAAGTGTTTAGGCAATAGGCATAGGCCTAGACGAAAACGGTTAGAACAGCTAAATAAATAAATAAAATAAATTCATGTCTTCTGTATGATCCCTGGGCTGTTTCGTCGTGTCGATGATGAGGTACTGCTCAACGTTTCGCCACCCATGTTGGTGGCTTCTTCAAGAATGCTCTTCTTCATCATTTTTGAAGAAGCCACCAACATGGGTGGCGAAACGTTGAGCAGTACCTCATCATCGACACGACGAAACAGCCCAGGGATCATACAGAAGACATCTACGATCGTGAAAGCCTACAACACCTCAAAATAAATTCATATTTAATGTCTACCCACTCAGTCACATAGCGGTAACTGATCTTCAGTGGGGGACTTTATTTAAACTAAAGCGACCAAGCCAACCCTGTAGGCTCCGACGCAATCGACGAGTGAGCGATAACCAACCAAAGATTGCTATTTTAAAATATGAAATATTGCAATCAGTGGTTGGATAGTGCGAATTCTCGCGGACAACGCCAGAATCAACAAGGCTAATTCAGAACAACTTTGAATTTATTATACTTGCTCCAACGAAAGAATGCAGATACTTGGTAGTGGTGGGGGAAGAATGAATGCACGGTAAAAGGAATGTTGCCTTTGTGTATGAAAGAGAAATATCTTTTACCAACGCAAGCAAAAATTATCTGTGCTAGATCACAGAGTTCCTCCGTGTGCAAGATCCACGCTGAGCTAGCGTGAATTTAATTGACAAATTTGTTATGTTGGGAAAACAATTTCGAGCCACCTGCATTCTTTCGTTAGGACCACTATATCTGCATCAATGCTAGGACGGCTCCAAAGTCAACTTTTACTAATTCCTAAGACCACTAGTGATGGAATTGACCGAGACCTTCTGCATTGGAAGCAGGAAATATGCCAACGTGATTTCTTATGTCGGGTAGGGTAGAGCCTCTTAGGACGAAAATTACTTCTTTCAATTGTGTAAATAATCAAAATGGCACAGGGCCTACATGGAATTAATCTTAGGTTGTGTTTCGCAAAGACGACCAGAACGACCAGTATGCTACCAATGAAATTTAAGTAAACACAATTTGCACCAATGATAGATCAGATTTGCAAGGAACGTATGCGATGTGTAGTTGTGTCGATTGTTGTGGTCGAGACCAAGAAGCCCAGAGTTTTATTCCGGTCGTGGGCAGGTCTTTGAGGAAAGCGCGGTTATTTCAAATTATATCATTGAAACTCATGGAATCATGTCCACTACCGAGAATGTTCCTGTAATTCACATGGGTACACAATAAATTAATCATTCATTCATTTATTTAGTAAAATGATATGATTTATGTAATATTTTAACGAGATATCACAATTTTCATAAAAACACGGCCTTGTAGAAGCACGCACCATTCCGTAGCCAAGGCAGTTGCCAACAATCAGACGTTGAGTGAAACAATGAAAATAACAATTCCCAGTCGAGCCCAGAATGGTCGACCGGTCGCCTTTACGGAACACAACCTTAGAGGTAACTAAACCTCTCGCGTAAGCCTAGGTCTAGGCTAGGGCCTAACCGCCAGAGCGCTCAAAGTCAGGCCATGTCCGGATTTGACTGCCTAGAGGCGGAAAAACATAAAAACAAGTCAACATTCAATGGAGTTTAAAAACATTTACCGATGACTGCGTCCAATGTCTTGGTTGGAATTCCCTTGTGTGTGCGTGTCCCATGGGCAGACATTGCAGCCATCTCGTTGGCCGTGAAGAGGGCGCTTATCGTGTTTCGGATCAGTTCCTTTGGCTTCTTGTTGCTTTGAGCCAAAAGCAATGTGCGTGACAACTTGGAGATCCACACACCTGACCCAGCAAGCAATTCAACCTGTTAAGAAAATATTTCTGGTTAAATAAATAATGGCAAGCAGATTAAGATTCAATAAGCAAAAGAAGTAACAAAAAGAAAACTTACATGCTTAGACTTTTTTGGTGTAGGGCTACTCAAAATCCTACTACTGGTATGCCCGTGAGACGAGTGTTGTCTTGGTGAGGAGTGGCTATGATCCCTTTTTGCAGATGGTATCTGGAAAGAAGGTTAGAAAGATAGTTGGCATAAATGCATGAAATTCAGGAAGTCAATAACAATTAGTTGACAATTTGTGAACATATTATTACGAATTGGTTAATCGCAAAACTTGTAAGTAATTTGTATATTATTACTAATTAATTATATGCTTTTGTTGACACGACATTTAACTAATCTAATTAGTTTGAATAACTATACAGGTTCATTGAAGTCACCACACAAATACCACATTTCTTCTGTTTTGGACAGTTTGATTTGATATGACCTTTTCCTTTTTCTTTTTTAACAGCTAAGGTTATTCGTGCCTCCCAGATAAAACAATTTCTATTTGTGTGAGTTACTACCAAAGTGGCAATTTTTCTCGGAATGACACTTATACATACACCCTACTCCGTTACTCATTCCTTATTCACAACTTCGGCATTCACAACTTCGGCTACAACATTCTCAGCATGGTTCTCCACATTCTCCACATTGTCAACTGTGGGCAGTACGTCATCCTTATCCACATCCTCCATTTCTTGTCTGGCGCTGCTTTCGTTTAACATCTTCAACAGATCCTGAATCTTGTCGCATATGTATTTGGAAACGCACCGATCTGCTTTCTTTATTTAGAACTCGTCTGTTCCAGCAGCTAACTAAGCCACTTACATTGGTGACCAAACGTTGAGCAGTGCTTCATCATTGACACGACGCAACAGCCCCAAGATCATCCAAAACTTATCTACAGGAGATATCTCATGGAGAGTGCTGTTTTAAGCCGTGGGAATTTACGTACAGAGAGACAGCATGCTTTTATTTACAAATCTCAGGCTCAAAAGGCAGGACTGACGATATGTCAATCAATATTTCTGAGCCAATGATAGCGCGGGCGAGCGATATGAGTCACCCGAGCGCAGTGTTTTAGAATGCTGTACACTAATGCTCCAGCTGCAGTAGACCTCGCACGAAGTTCCAGGAGTGAATCATAGCTTATTTCACATTTATTTATTTATTATTTATTTAACGTCTATCCTATTCAGTTATAAAAACTGATTAACAAAAGAGGACAACTAAATAAATCTAATTACATAGATGCAGAAACAACAATAAACTACATTTTTGTAAATATTTGAAATAGAGCATTACAACAACAATGCATTTAACACAAGAATTTTGGTAACAAATAAAATGATATTAAATACAATTAATTAATGAATCAAATATAAAAAGAGGTGGGGGAAAAAAGAAAAAAAGAAAAGAAAGGGGGAAAAAACATTAAAAAAGAAAAACAAAGAGAAAAAAACTGATTTATTAGACGATCCCACTCAAACGAATATGATCACACAGTCGCTGAATGAAGGCCGTTGAGTTTATTTTCTTTAATTCTTCTTGGAATATTGAACCTTCCAGCTGCAGGTTATGATGTTGATTCCCCTCTTCTTACCAAATCAACAGCAGACTCTAACACCTCCAATGAATAGGCTTAAATCAGAAGGAAAGATCGCACCTAAACCAAAATTGGCATGGGTTGTCAGGTACCTAAATAGCTCTGATTATGACGGTATTTAAAGTTCATTTCACGTTTCATGGCGGCTGGGAAACACTTTGAAGACATCCACTGTCCACATAAAGCACAGCTTGTTCTTAGCTCATCAAATTTACATTTTTCCGTTTCACAGACTGGTTTTAGAAATAATGACTCTCTTTGATAATTAACGTTTGTTGCATTATTTGGGATTTGAGGACAAGTTTCTGATATTTTATTTGCCATTTTCTTACCGATATCACTATAGAAGTCAATGAATGTGTCAGCGATGATTTTTGGCTAATCTTTAGTTTTTACGAGACATTGCCTAGTTTGGATTTCAGAGATTGTGTTGGTTGTTTTTCTTTTATTTGTGACATCAGTGATAATGTTCCTGATTTTTTGGGCGTTTTGTTTAGCATTTTCCATCTTATTTTCATAGTACTGATCTTTAATTCCTCTAATAAGTTTAGTAGGATAATTTCTGTAACGTTGATATTTTAGTTTGAGTTGTTCGTAATTAGGGTTCTTAATAGATTGTCTACTTAGTTTGTCCCTTGTTCGTATTGATTTCATTAGTCCCGCCGTTACCAATGGTCGTATAGCTCGTTTTTTGTGCTTTACTATCAATCTGGAGTCTTTTAGAAAACTTGGGGCCAAAGCAAGATCTATAATCCGTGTATCTCGGAAACGTTCTTGGGAAGAATACGTCTCGTCTATTACGTGTCGAACTCCTATGACAAAAGTTTGGGACAAAGTCAAAAAGATATCTGGAAGGAATGCATTTTTTAGTCCTTCCGGCATTCTTGATGACAATGTTTTAAAGACATCTCAATTAGACATCGCCGATGCCTTTGGCAAACACTACTCTAACATCTCCAGCTCCAAGCACTACTCCCTACAATTCCTACAGAACAAAGCCCGTGAAGAAACGTACCCATTACATTTTAATTTGCCAAACAACGAAACATACAACCAGCCCTTAACCCAATGGGAATTTATAACCGCAGTAACTGGCCTGAAGAACTCTGCCCCTGGTCCTGATGACGTTCACAACAAGATGATCAAACGCCTTTCCCCCAAATCTCAGCAATTCATCCTCAACACGCTAAACCGCATTTGGCTAGAGGAGGCATTTCCCTAATTCCTGGAGGGAGGCCATAGCAATCCCTATCCTGAATCCAGGCAAAGACAAAGACCACTTTCACTCACGAGCTGCCTGTGTAAGCTTCTCGAACGTATGATCAATAAAAGTTTAATGTGGGTTTTGGAAAGCCGCAAGCTACTTGTGTGTGTTGTGTGAAAAATGTGGCTTTCGACAAGAACGGTCGGTTCATGATCACCTTGTCAGGTTAGAAGGGTATATACGAGATGCATTTTTAACAAAACAACACGTAGTGGCTATTTTCTTTGATTTGGAAAAGGCGTATGATACGGCATGGAGATATGGCATTTTAAAAACTTTACATATCTGGGGCTTTAAAGGGCACCTGCCAATTTTTATTTCAAACTTTTTATCTGACAGAATTTTTAGGGTTCGAATTGGAAATATTTTATCTAGACCTTTTTATCAAGAGAACGGAGTCCCACAAGGATCAGTTTTAAGTGTTGTATGTTTTGCAATATCCATCAACAGTATTACCTCACATATAAAAAAGCCAGTCAAATCATCACTTTTTGTAGATGATTTTTCCATTTACTTCCGAGCTTCGTATTTGAGTTCGATTGAACGTCAACTACAACTAAACATAAAGCGCCTTGAGAGATGGTCAAACGAAACTGGATATAAATTCTCAATCACAAAAACCACATGTGTGCTTTTTAGCCTTCGCCGTGGATTATTTCTCAATCCCGACCTGCACATGGGAAGCCATGCCTTACCATTTGCCGAAATAACACGATTTTTGGGAATGTTATTTGATAAAAAGTTAACGTGGAGGCCACATATCCAACAGCTACGAACCAAGTGTCTAAAAGCCTTGAACATCCTACGAGTGCTCAGCAATACTAATTGGGGAGCTGATCGTACAACCATGTTACATCTTTATCGCTCCCTTATCCGCTCTAAGTTGGATTTTGCTAGTTTTATTTATGATTCGGCTAGACCTTCTTATATCAAGACGTTGGATACAGTTCACCACACTGGTATAAGGCTATCCACAGGAGCCTTCCGTACGAGCCCTATTCCCAGTCTTCTTTGCGAGTCTGCAGAACCATCTCTATCCTCCAGAAGAAAGTACTTAATGCTCAATTACATCGCCTCATTAAATAGTATAATTTCCGTCTGAAATCAGAGACAAATATATAAATAACTTCTATGCTTTTAAAAGTGCCACTACTTCCTATTATTCTATATTCTTAACTGTACAAACAATAAGTGATATCAAAACACCCAAACAACCCAAATAATGAAAATAAATTACGTATTAATATGCTCGGTTACCTGTGTTACTCTATTTACTTTACGAGGACGCCTTCTTTGTTACTGTAATGAAACTGTATGAAAGCGATGGATGAATGCGGAGAATGAAATAATAGCTAAATTGTGTAAATTGTTTATCATAATTTCAAATGTTTATGTTTTCAGTTAATTATGTGTAATTTTCATCAGGCCAATTACTTTGTGTTCAAAATTATCTATAAATTGTATTAGGTTGGATGGAAGATAAGGCTTCACTAGCCTTAATCCCGCCTTACAATAAAGACCCTTATCTATCTATCTATCTATCTATCTATCTATCTATCTATCTATCTATCTATCTATCTATCTATCTATCTATCTATCTATCTATCTATCTATCTCCTTCTATCTTCAAGTTTCTCCCACCCTAGGCTATTAACCATTAATGCTACACTTTCGTAAACTTTTACGGATGATGACACAGACGGAGACGACCACGACGTGGGGGAACCCCTGCCCTCCCCATATGCTTGTGGCTGGTTCTGACCAGCACAGGCCTGTCCACCCCTTGTCCCCCCGCGTCACCCCTTACGTCCCTCCCTTCGTCTCGATTAGCCAAGTTGCATAAATATGAGACGTAAAGCAATATCCAATTCAATTCAAAATCTTACTGTCCTCCCATTAATCACCTCCTCCTTCCAAGTTTTCCCTTTATTCATTACTCGTCTGGCTGCCCTTCTCTGCACAGCTTCCACACCTCTAGTCAGTGCTTTCCTGTAGGGATCCCATACCGCACTAGCATACTCTAGAGTTGGTCTCACCAAGGATTTGTAGGCATGCCCCTTAAGCTCACCACTCGCCCCTTTTAGTGTTCTCATAACGAAATTGAGACATCTGAATCCCTTCTTAGTGATTGCTTTCACACATGCTCTTCCCAGTTTAGTTGCTGGTGTAGCCATACCCCAAGGTATTTGATGCTCACCACCCTCTCAAGATCTCTACCCATTATCTCATATCCCTCGCCATTCAAGCCACAATCCCTTCTTTTTGTGAACCTCACCCATTTACACTTATCAATATTCAAACTCATGCCATTATTTCTTACCCAAGTTCCCAGAAATCCCATATCATCCTGAGTTTTCCAATGTCCTCTATATTTCTTATCACCCTGTAGATGACGCAATCATCCGCAAACAGCCGCACCTTGGCCCCCATCCCCTTTGCTATATCATTAACATATATCGCAAACAAGAGCGGACCCAAGACACTCCCTTGGGGGACTCCCGAGGTTACCTCGGCCTTTCCAGACATATCATTGCCCACCCTAACCCTCTGACTTCTGTTTGTTAGAAAGTCCTTTATCCATCTGATAACCCATTCATCTTCTATAACTTCTTCAACCTTAGCTAACAATTTCTCATGCGGGACCTTGTCGAAGGCCTTCTCGAAATCAATGAAAACCGCGTCAACCACCCCTCCATTATCCATGGTTTCCCCTAACTCGTTCACCAATCCCAACAGTTGAGTTTCACATGAATATCCTCTTCTAAATCCGTGTTGACTTTCAGACAACCAGTTTTTCTCTTTTATTTCGCCTTTTATAAATTCACCAATGACTTTCTCCATTATTTTTGATCCTATAGACGTTAACGAGATTGGTCTATAGTTACCAAGCTTCCCCTTCTCCCTCCCCTTTATGTATAGGGATCACTGTGGCCTCCCTCCATCTGTCTGGAATAGTTCCATCTTTTAGCGATTTTTCAATTATATCCGCCATATACAATGCTGTCTCCCCTAATGCAAGTTTTAGGGGCCTTCAAATTCCAACTCGACACCTTCTCGCGGTTTGGCCCGTGAATAGGGGAGTTTCACTCCCTGAAACTAATGGCGAGCTCTGGATCGTCGTCGGGGAACCCCTTCCCTTTGACTACCTCCCCGACGGCGACGACAAAGACAACACGGACGGATGGTGACACAGACGGAGACGACCACGACGTGGGGGAACTTCTGCCCTCCCTCCCCATATGCTTGTGGCTGGTTCTGACCAGCACAGGCCTGTCCAGCCCTTGTCCCCCCGCGTCATCTCTTATCGTCCCTCCCTTCGTCTCGATTAGCCAAGTGTCATAAATATGAGACGTAAAGCAATATCAAATCAAGCAAGTTTTAGGAAATCCACTCTGAGTCCATCACTACCCGGTGCTTTCCCATTCTTCATCCCTGCCACTATCTTGGTTATCCTGTCAATGCTGACCTCAATGATCCTGTCCCCTCTCACATCTTTGGTTGCCCTTGAGCATCTTGTCTTATCCTGGAACACTCCAGCATAATATGTATTAAGAGCCTCTGCCTTCTCTGTATTATCAACTAGTAACTCACCACTATTTCCTTTCAGGGTAGGAAAGTCACTACGCCCCCCCCCCCTTTTTTTTCCCCTCTTATGTACCTATACATATTATTCCAACTTTCCAGCTTGTTATAGCCAGCGGTCTAGCCGAGCTCGTTTAACCGGTTCCCACTCGAACACCGAAGTTAAGCAGAATCGGGCGTGGTCATGGGTAGAGTGGGTGACCGCTCTACCCTGAAACTCACGTATACCGCTGGTTAGAGCAGATGAAGGGTTCGAAAGCTAGTGTAACGGCTTCGTTCTCCTTGACGTCTGCTCGGCAGTCCGGGTTAGTGGAGGAACCTATATGACTGTCAAAGTTACACCGTCCTGTCGGATGGGACGTTAAGCCGTTGGTCTCCTTGGTACTTTTCGAAAGGAGTCGGCTACGTGCCGGTACCGGGTCTCCCCTCCTCCCTTCTGTTCATACTTCATCCTCATCTATCACCACTCATCGTCTCGATTAGCCAAAGTGCATAAATATGAGACGTTAAGCAATATTCAATCAATAAAAATAAATCCTGCTTGTTATCCTCATCCATCATGCCCTTCATGTACTCTTCCCATTGAGTCTTTTAGCCTTGTTTAGGTCCTTCTCAACTAATTTTAACCTGTCTTTATCTTCCTTATTCTTTGAAGCCCTGAATTTTTTATACGCTCTCCTTCCATTCCTTTTTAGGGCTCTTATCTCATTGTTGTAGTAAGGAGGATCCCTATTTTCTTAGCTTTTCTTAGTGGAACCCATTTATCCCTTGCTTCCTCACATTTTGTTACAAACCTTTCCCACATTTGATTAACACTTAGATTTACCTTCCTCCAATCTGCAAAATTTTCCCTCAGGTATTCCCTTATACTATCCTTATCAGCCTTGTTGTACCTCCATACCTTAACTTCTTCCGCTGCTTTGGACATCGGGTATTTATTGCCCTCTAGTATAGTTATCACCGCTATCACCGCACAACGACACGTCTATACGGCCATGTTACTACGTTACAGATGTTACACCCTCCATTAGAATAATTAGTTTTAACACCTCAAGTTGGTCTATAAATGAGTATGACGTATGTTTTTTGACAACTTACCAGAATTATGATAGTTGCACAAACACATGGGCTTGAAGGCAGCGTTGCAAGTTCTTCTTGCTTGTTCAGCGCCTCGGATGATATTTTTTTAATGGAACAGACGGTATTTAAAAAATAACAGAATCTGAAGTTCCTATCTCATTGTTGTCCAGTCCCGCAAGGGAGACACGTGCTGCTGACGGACCAAGTGGTCCGAGAGGAAGTGTTATGGCATCCACATGGCCAATAGGAAGCAGGTCCCCAATATTAGAAATAAGTTCTTTCTTGCCAGCCTCTTTACCGGCCGCCAGTTCTCTTTTAGAACTAGGAACCTCTTTTCGTGCCTTCTTGCTATTATGTACAACGTCAACTTGACCCACATTAGTGAACGCAGCTAACTTCTCGATGTGGGCATGTTCAATCTTGCGCAGCTCCACTGCACTATCTCAACATTTTGTATTATGCTATAGACTTGTCATTTAAGGTTGGTGCACAATATTGCATAGGCCTACGTACCAATACAACCGAACCGGAGAGTAGTCGTGCGCGGTCCTTTTGACCATATTAACTTTCATTGTCAAAACTATGAAATTGCATAATATTAGGCCCTTGTGCAAAGCCTAATGTTTGTAATAATTGAAGCACCAAAGAGAGTCCCAAATTTTGATCATAATCAGGGCATCGAACCAAAATTGTTTTTATTTCAGTTTGGTTTTCGGTTCAAAGAAAGTATTTCGGATCGACCTATCAAAAAGAACCACTTGGTTTGGTATTGTTTATATTTTAAGCACTATATAAGAGAGAAAATATCAATAAAACAAGCATATTAGGCCTATTTGAAAAGATCAAAAAGTTTTGGTTTAGGGCTACATGCCTATTGTTATTTAATCTAATCTAGGTGCCCGTAAGGGCGCCGCAGCCAAGCCGTGGCGCGCTACACACTCGGGCACCTTATACAGCTAGCAAAGTTGGGGTGATTTCGAGGCGTTACCCAGCCGTCATGAAACGTGATGTGAACTTGAAAACTATCAAAATCGAGGGTATTTTGGTAGGTACCTGACAACACACGCCAAATTTAGTTGGGGTACAAGCATTCCTTCTTGGTGAAAAAAAGGCTTGATACATGCTCAAAATCACTTTAAGGATGTTAGCTACTACTGCTACTGCTACTACTACAGTCTAATTCGTTAGTTTCAATCGGCCAGCGATTCTGCCCAAACGGGTGGGGCTACAACGTTCATATTTTACATGGGCATTTAGGTTATAGAACAGATAATAGGGCCCACATAGTGTACTCTATTATCTGTGGTTATAGTGATATAGGCCTAGTGCCTTTTGAAAGAAAAAGTTGAAAAAGTTTGCTGGAAGACTTCCAAATAAAGGTTTTAATTTTCGCCTTAAACAGGCATAGGCCTACAATCAACAAGTAGGCCTAACTCTAGTTACTTGACAATGATTGCCTACATTGTTTACAAAAAGCAAGTCTTTTGACCACTAGATATTTACATTCTTTTGTTAATTGGTTATTCATGTAGTAGAGGGCGTGGCCGAGGATAAGGAAGGTCTAGGGGAGGATAGAAGCATAGGAGTGAAGCAAGATGGGCGTGTAGAAAGGGATGGTAGCGATTTAGTTAAAGATGATGAAAAATTTGAAGACTGTCCTGTGTTAGGCCTGTTTGCATTTATTGAGACTGAGAGTGGCTGACTGCAGTGGCGGCACTACGGGGGGGGGGGGCAAGGGTGGGCCCTTGCCCACCCGAAAATTTTCTTGCCCACGTCCTTGCCCACCCAGATGAGATTTTTGTATTTGTTTTGTTTTGCACTGTAACATTCCAAAAATTAAATCATCAAATCACAAATTAAATACAACAAAACTGTACATATTGTGTTTATTTTACCAAGTGTTTATCCTTCATAAACAAAACGGCAATCCCTACAGTTGCCATTTTCATTTTAAAACATGACGAAATAACTGTAGTATGGTGAATTTTTTCGCCCTTGGCGAAAAAGCCTCCGGCGGCTGGCGCTTCGCCCCAGACCCCAGCTACCCGCCACTGTTTGCCCCCCAATGATTTTTGTCTGGGGGCCGCCACTGGCTGACTGCTGTCATTGCAGGGCAAGTTCGTCTCCACTTCCCCACGAGTCCCCCACTCAGCGGGTCATCCTCGTACTCAAAGAATTCTTCTGTCCTTGGAGGAGCCTTTTCTGCTGACATCAAGGAGCAAGAGCTCTTGAATGTTGTAATATTTTGGACATTCGAAGTTGTGTTCCTGGAAAAAGTATGAAAATGAGTGAAACCAAATAGATGAAAATAATAAATGCTGCCCTGCCCCCCACCAACGATAGCCTATATGAATTGACATCCAGGAAGGAGCATACTCTCATTTTGTCTTATTTTTTGTAACAGTTATTCCAACACGAGTTGAAACAGTCTTTGATACTTAATTTTTTCGGTCTGGTACATTTTTTCCTTTACGTGTTGTGTAGGCAAGACCATGTTGATACTTTGTTTGTTTACATTGCACTTCCAGGTTGCAGGCAGTGGCGGTTAACTTTATAATATTCGCAGTAGCTTAGGGGTCAAAGCGCCGGCAGTTGGGAGACCGGGGATCGATACCCCGCTGACATGGATTTTGTAATTCGGTTAATAGATTATGGTTTAATGAAATTAAGAAATGAACTCTCGCTCATACCTGCGTTAGGTAATGATATAATTCGTGTTTTGGCAGCAAAAGCGTAGCATTTACTATTCCAATCTATTAGATCTACAATGCACAAACAAATCCATATGTTATGAAGTTAAATGTTTGGTAACTTAGGGGTCTAATGCCCGACCAGCAGTTAGGAGACCGGGGTGCGTTTACCCTGCTGAGATGTAATTTTTTGTTTTTTTTCTCTATCAATCACAATAGGGGAGTGTTTCACGATTTTGAAATTGAGAAAGAAAGATTGTTTAGTCTCCGCTGTGTCATAGTATGCACAAGTAGGTTTTAACTCTATGTGGAATAGAAAAACTTCTCTCAGCAGTAGCGGGACGTGCAGACAAAACTTACAATAACTGTAATCGTCATACAATGTCAGGGAACTGCACTCGTTTTTTCTGGTGTAGCCTCTGAAAATGCTGGGCAATATCGCCTATTTGTTTGTAGCCGGGAACCATAATAATTCCTTGATTTATTGTAATAACCATACTCTACCGGTTTTTATTTATCTTCACTGTCGTATTTCCAGTCATCTGGACTAGCCATTAAAGCATGCTCTAATATCACGTACTTCTTGTAGTTTTTGTGCTCCTGTGTTATTGAATGAATTTTCCGTTTTGAAATGTCGGCTGGTGTTATCCATCTATTGATGTTAAGATACGATGCCTGTAGGGTGCTGCATTCCACTTAATTTTGGAGTTAATTTATCTATTATTGAATTGTGGATATCTTTTCTGTAAATTATGCCTGTTTATATTTTGGAGGCATCTGGGTAGAGTTTTGCAGATTTTAATGAGCATACGTTATCCATTTATACCATTTTGTCGTATTGGACCGAGTTTGTTCCGTGTGGATTAATTCAGACTTTACCTCCCTGCCCTGTGGTAGTCCGTGGCAGTTTCCTCCTCAATTTAGTGGCATAGCTGGGGCGGCTGGATTCCAGGGAATATTTGTAGTTAAATACCTGGTGAACGTTCTAAATACTTGCACTTAGTTACCATGGAGTCACCGAGCACCACTGTTGTGGGCTTTTGTGAATGTTGGCAACAATAACTGGTACATTGATACTTGATATTTTATCCCTCGAGTGTTGTGGTCGATATTAGTCCTAGGTCTACTGGTGAGGGTATAGTGATTTTTGTGAATTTTACCCTTGGCCGAGATGCTGGATAGAATTGGGAAGTTGTTGTCCCTGTCTTGACGAGCAGGGGTTCAAATTTTTTGGGATGGCAGAATGACTTAAGCTGTTTGTGATTGGGGCACGCGTTTTGGGACTAGTTATCCCAGGAGTAGGCTTTTTAGTAGGCCTATGGTCAGTTACAGTAGTCGAAGCATTTGCCTGGCCTAGGCTCCTCCGAGGGGTGAAGATTAGACGTTTTGCCTGGGCCTAGGTGTGAAGTTAGCTCATGAGTAGGCTTCCCAATCAGGCCTAGGTAGGCCTACTATGCAAACATGTGTTCCCTTCTTGTTTTGTGCATTTCGGTGAAGGTGTTCACTCGGGGTTTGTTGTCGGGCCATCAAATTCCCAACTCGCAAACTTTCTCGTGGTTTGGCCCGTGATTAGGGGAGTTTTTCTCCTGAAACTAAGGGGCGAGTTTTCGGGTCGTCGTCGGGGAACTTTCCTTTTCCCCTTTTGACTACCTCCCGACGGCGACGACAATGACAACACGGACGGATGATGACACAGACGGAGACGACCACGACGTAGGGGAACACCTGCCCTCCCCATAGGATTGTGGCTGGTTCTGACCAGCATGGCCTGTAAACCCCCTTGTCCCCCCGCGTCCCCCCTTACGTCTCTCCCTTGCCCCTATTAGCCAAGTTGCATAAATATGAGACGTTAAGGGGAATCCCTAGACCCAAATCTGATTTCTAAAGAATGCAGTAAAGATGTCTGAAAAGTTAGTAGAATGAAAGAGGGACTTAATAAAAGAGCGGAATATTTTTTTGAAATTTTTTTGACGGGACATTACCTCAGAATCAACAATTATATTCAAATAACTGGAATCAGTTGTTCAAGTTCAAAATTGAATTTTGAGCAGCGGCGTTTTGCATATTGTTTCTACACTCCTTTATCTCCAACCTAAATAGAAGGATTAATGGTTTCATATGGTTTCATATGGTTTCAAGCGTTGCACGATTTTTTCCGTTGAACGGTACAAAATCTGAAATTGTACCGGCAGGCAAAACAAAATGTGCAACGCGACAAACCATATTTAATAATAATCCTTAAATTTAGGTTGTAGATAAAGGAGTGTAAAAATAATATACAAAAAACGCTGCTCAAAATTCAATTTTGAACTTGAACTACTGTTTCCCAGAAATTTTGAATGAATTGTTGATTCTGAGGTTATGTCGCGTCAAAAAAATTTCCAAAAAATAATCCGCTCTTTTATTTATTTTACACAGGGACCTAGTTTTTGTTTCCCCCTGAACCTATTTTTAACCCTCCAAGCCGGTTCAGAGTTATTGCAAAAACTCACCCTGCAGTGTAGTGATTTTTTAGTTTTCTACCAAAATGTGCAGCTCATTACTAAATTATGCATATTTTCTATTTCTGATAAGATAATATCTTAAAACTTCAGGTCTTATTTAAACAAAATGCTCAATCCAAATAATGTTTTTAGTTTTTTATTTTTAATTAATATATGCTTATCAAAGTAAGCTTATAAAAAAAAATCTATTAAAATGTTAAAAGAAAACATGAAAATTCGCATTTTTACTTACAAAGGGCCCATACAATTTTAAATACAAAAAAAGGGCCCTTTAAAGATTCAAGCGAAAAATTCATTTTTATTTCATGTTTTCCAATTAAATGGACAATTAATTAAATCTAAAACAATAAAAATATTATTTTTTTAAATTACATAGTTTTTTGCAGACATAAGCAATTATATAAAGCCTACTGTACAACCTTTTCATGCAAATACAAATAAATATAAATTTACAATTATACAATTCAAATAGACAATTCAAATAGGCAATTAAAATGGCAATCATATAATAAAATGAATAAAACAATTGAATATCCAAAATAAATTCAATTTAAAAAAATAGCTTACAATCCATTACTATAAATACAAAGGTATTCGACATTGTATTGTCAATAATAAATTTTTAAAAGGGGCAATACAAACAGCAAAAATGTAAGTGATAAGATGATATTATATGATAAAACATATTGATCCTTGGGCCCGATCGGTTAACTTCTACGGTGTAGCTCAGAAGTTCAAGATGGTGTGATGGTTTTGAAGCACTCTTCAATGCAAAAGGCCTGCTTGGCATTCTGGGCCCAAAAACAAGATTCCTTACGCTTGTTGTTTATGTAACACACTACACACCGTCTTTAAAGGTTACTCTTTTTCCCAGTGGCCGGATACGTTCAATGAAGTGTCGCTCAAAACAATCTTTTAGGTGGTGGTTCCCATGGATGGTCTTGTAGTGATGGGTCTCGCGGCTCCTCCATATTTCTCGATGAGACCCCGAACCAATCCTAAACGATACGCAAGATGGTCCGTCTTTCGTTGTTATGCTTGTAAATTATAAACTGTGTGGATTGAAACATTTAGCAACCGCTTGAAGAGCTTGATATACCACTTGTTGCCCTTCTTACGTTCTAAAATACCATGCAGCATCTGGTCCTTTGTGTCCCCTCCTCCCATGTGTGTATTGTAGTCTGTACAAGCTGGGTTTGTCACCTCTTTGTTTCTGACAGTAGTTTTTTAAGTTCACTATTGTGGCAAGTAGAGTTACTATTTTTTTTATCGCGCCCCTTCATTACCATCACACCACCATCATGCTGAGCAAATGACTTCACCTAGCTTTAGCTTTGCAGCTTTCATATTTGGAGGGAAAAATCTTTCGGTTGATACGTAATGTTCCTACACAGTCTGTAGCACGAGAGAGCAACACTTGGGGGCCCAATTCAGGAGAATTATAGTTAATTGTTCATCTAAAAGGGTGTAATCAAGGTCGAGTAGGGGCTCCATTTGTTCTAATACTACTGCATGCTCTTTGGGTGTTGTTTCAAACAACGAGAGGGAAGTGGAAATTCTGCACCCTCCGGTGTAGAAAATGAACTTTCCCCAGATAGCCAGAAGATGACTCACACAATTCATAGATTTTATACCGAATTTAGCAGCTTTCAGTGGTATAAAAATGTCGGAATGATAGCCTGCCCTTCCATAGAGTAAGGGATTCATCAATGGCTATATTTTGGGTAGGGAAGTAGGCGGTTTGGAATTTTTCATTTAGAAGTTTCTACAATCGGATAAATTTTGAACAATTTTTTGGCCCTTTAAAATGAGGAAGAGAGGTAGGCCTATTGTCGGTGAAATGAAGGAATTTTTAAAGAAGTTCAAAGCGTTCTAGGGAGATAGTTTCGGGAAAAATAGGAGTTTCCACAAGTCGATTTTTTTAAAAGTACGATCGAATCGTATGTTTTTGTACAATACCCATTAGCATCAGATTGCTAGAAAAAAAGTACATCTCATCTGGATAGGTCTGACCATTTATTTACCCCGGGGTCGCTTTGGAAATAAAAATCCCTTTGAATGAATGTACTGCAGGCATAGCGATTTGTCTCCAAGACAATGTGGTCAATGGGCACCTTATCAAAAAAAAAAGCAGGAAAGTACTCACTATATCGGATGGAATCGGCCACTACCTTCATCGGTCCACTTGTCCTGTAAATTGCAATTATTGCCGGGAAAAAAGTCGTCCACATCTGCCCACGCAAAAGCCACCTGTGGATTCGCGTTTCTAGGCCTACGCGCCTGCCTGGCGGGAGAACGGGAACATCAAACATGTCCTCTGAATGTTTTACTGTCTTTTACTGTATGATTACTGTCCCCACTGAAAACCAGTTATATAACTGAGTGTGTAGACTTTCCCCTTCCCCTTTTACTACCTACCCGACGGCGACGACAACACGGACGGATGATGACACAGACGGAGACGACCACGACGTGGGGGAACCCCTGCTCTCCCCATTACGCTTGTGGTAGTTCTGACCAGCACAGGCCTGTCCACCCCTTGTCCCCCCGCGTCATCCCTTTGACGTCCCTTCCCTCGTCTCGATTAGCCAAGTTGCATAAATATGAGACGTTAAACAATATCCAATCCAAAAATTAATAACAATTAATTCATTAATAATTTAATTATTCACTAAGCCAACGTTTCGATGAGATTTCACTCATCTTCTTTCAGAGCCAATAACACATATATATTATAAAATATATTTTTTTTAAAATATCAGGGTAAAAAAAGTATATATAATATACACTAAAATAAAACCACGATTTAACTAATTTGTGTGAATTCAGTGCTGAGAATCTTAAATAGCACTACCCTAGAGTCGACAGTCGACACCAACTAGCTTCGAACACTAGACTAATTGACACTCTAGCACTGCACACGCGATTTAAATAAAATTTATCGGCAAAAAATCACCCTGATGGACTCCCAAGAACAGCCTTTGCAAATGCTGTTAAAAACGTCTGCAGGCTCGTCCGCAATCTTCCACTTTTCTTTGTTTGCGGTGCCAGTGTAGGAGTTGAAAGTACCGGTAGAAAAATATGCTACTGGAACTAGACTGGCTGGCCAGTGCCTCTTCAAATATTTTATCAAAAATATTGGCTTCGTCTGAAGTTTCCTGAAATCAATCACATATTGTGCAGTTAATATTATTGTTATATATTGAAAATGTATTGAAATTTTTTCTCCATGGCCTACATCCCAAATTTTGGGAGAAGTACCGGTAGTCAATTAATAAAATTTGTAAGGGCTAAGAGATTATCAAAATAAAATCCATCTAACCCTAAATTTAAAGTACAGCCTGCATTCCCTAAAATGAACCGAACCTAAAACTACTTTTTTTCCTGAAGTAGGGTAGACCTAAGCACCACTTTTTGACAATTTTTACACAAATTTCCCTTACTTTTTTCCATTTTGCTTATTTAATGCCCCCGTAATAGACCGAGGCCCTATCGTTGAGCTAACATGTAATATGACCTCGCTTTTCGTAGGCTAAACTTAGTAGGTTTCCCAGTATATAGGCTTATGACGTATGAAAATATTCGAGTTCCAGAACTGGAGCTGAGAGTATCTAATGACTAATGAGACATAATTTTTTGCTACCTAGGTAACCCTTGGGTCATTAGCAGCTGAATTTTAGCACACAACTGGAGGTCAAGTTTATTTTTAAATCATATGTATTATGTAATATTTGTACCTCTTGGGTGGGCTTATCAGAGGGTGTCTTGGCCAGGTTTCATTGTCCTTTGTAGTGCACGGTGTGCTGTTCTAAAAATTTTAGTTTGTCGTAGCACCAAAGAGTAGGTTCATAGACCAAGTCGGTACCCATCCCCCTGGTCTTTTTGTTGACTTTGGTCAATTTTTCGTAAATTTCTAATTTTTTTACATACAGGTTCCTTTCTACTAACTGACATATTATATAAATACAAGTAAGGTTGTGGTCAGAGTTTCCAATAGGTGAGAACTGACCACCATCAATTACAAGCGAGGGGTTACTTACACAGATTATGTCAATCAGTGTTCGCGAGGTGTTGGTGATGCGTGTAGGCTCCTTGACCACCTGCGTATATAGCCTGGTTCAAACATGTGGTTTAGCCGAAAGGGTGTTAAAAGCAAACTAAGAACGTGATCTTACTAACTTTGGTGTGCTAAAACCGAAAAACCATGTTGCCCAAACGTCCGATGGCTCTAATTCCCCCCATTACTCCCCCCAAAATAAAAAATTGACACTTTCATTCCACTTGTATTTAGAACGCGATCTTAACTAACTTTGATGTGCTAAAACCGAAAATCGATGTTGCCCAGACGTCCGATGGCTCTAACCTCTCCTTTACCCCCCCCCCCCCCTCACACGCACTCACACTAAATAATAAAATCATTCCGGTACTACTTTTAATTTTAACTAAGGAATATAAAATATAAATATTATAACACAGTGAACCGTCTCGTTCGGGTTTTATTCTTATTCGTTCAACTTTCATGATATGGATAGGATTAAATTGTTTTTTCTCACTTCACGTGTGTCCGATTAGGGGATTTTTAAACGTTTTGGGATGGCTTAACAGGGGGCACGTAGTTTTCCAGCTGAACCATGTCGCGTTCGCAGTTAATGTATATTCTGCGATTGTTGTGGCCCAGGACGGTGATGCGACCATCCTGGGTCCAAACGTTGCGGGCGGTGGCGATGTCCTTGGCCTTCTTTAGGAGTGCTGCTCTGGCTCGAGTAAGGGATTCTGTCAGAAAGTATCCAGCCTTGCCGAGGTTCCTCTTGCGCCCCCACATCTCTGCCCTCGTGTAGTACCTTGTTAATTTGACTATTATTGGCCTTGGATGACCCGCGGCGACAACTTGCGCCGTGTTGTTTCTGACCGGCCCGAGTCGATGGCACCGGTCTAGTTCCTCCACCCGCAGGTTGAACTTTAACTGGGTGTTGGAGAACCAAAGAACAGTATCCACCACGTCCTCGCCGGGACGCTCCGGGATACCGTGGATCAAGAGGCAGTTTCGACGGCTGTATTGTTCAGCCGCGTCGATCCTGTCCTCTTGATCGAGCAGCGTGGTGTCGATCCGCTCCAGGTCAGATCGCAGGGTCTCCAGTTCCCTTCTCATGCCTTCCCTCACAGCTGATATCTGACTCTCCAATTTGATTCTCCGCATTGTGTGCTGCTTTCTGGTCAGAACTTGACGAACTGTCACTTTCGTCGGGCTTTGAGATGTTCATTCGCAGCTCGCGACGTTTTAGGTGAGGACCGTTGCTCTATCAGGTTTTTACGCCCTCTAGTGCTGGCTCCTTCCCTGCGTTCAAGTTTGCTTTTTCCAAGGGGTGTCCTTGGAAACGACGGGACCGTGTCAGGATTTCCCGGAGAGTGCTCATCTCCTCGGGTCGTCTCACATACACTTTTGGGCCCCACTTCAGAAACTGAGGATGATGTTTCAGAATTGGTTGTCGTGCTTTACGGGTCATTTTCTTTCTCAGTTGAGGCTGAGTCCTCTAAGCCCGACTGCCTAATAGTCACCTTACTCGCGATCCAAGTCCGTCACTCATCCTCCGAGGTGGAAAGTTCCCTTTCGGAGGAGACCTCAGACTCGGACGTTGAGTGTCTTGCGTTCGAGATGATCCCGGAGAGCAGTTTCTCAATTTCGCCCTCTGGCAGGCAGGTTAAGCCGACAGCTCTCCTTTTGTCGCTTATTTGCCTGCTAGTCCTGCCTGTCATTTGCTCTTCAATAAGCTTGTTGATGTTCCACTTGCAATGGAATCTTATGGACAAGCGGTATAAGCTTTGGATCTCATCCTGTGACCAGGGGTTCGGTCCGGGGCGTTTTTTGCCCTTATTGGGGATCAAACAAACCCCCGGACCCCCACTTTACCTTCGGTACTTCTATGAATTAATTGGCTGGACTCCTCCTTTTATGAATTCCGGGATACGCCACTGATGACTCCTATAGGTAATCAGGGGGTGTTGTGCTACTCAGGGGCAGGATGGCAACACCCAAAGTCTCCACTAAGCATCGAACATTTGTTGACCACGCGCTTATGTATGGCAAATGAGATGGGGCTATGTTTCGTGTTCGTTACCATTCATACCGATAGTACCTATGAGGGCCTTGACTCTGCATCCGACCCCCAAGAAAACCTTGGAATGAAAAATGAAATTGAAAAGGAAATCACATTTGAAAGTTCACGGATATTTACTTGATCGAATTACAATTTTTGCCTATAAAAAGCATAATATTGATTGCACATTGAATGAAACTTTGTTTTTTTAAGTAATTTTAAGTAAATATAGCTCCGCGCGCCTCGCCAGCTGCGGCAACTGAAACATAAAAGTCAAATATATACCATTAATATTTTGGCCACTCTTCAGGACTCGGTGCTGCAACGAAATATATGTGTTTATTAATGAATCACGAATGGTAAAAATGACATAGCTATCAAGGCAAGGGTCAACTTTTTTAATGTCACATAAAAAAAAAAAATAACTTACATAATAATAAGGATCGTTTTATAACGGGCACACTTTATCGATCCGCGTAACCATGGCAGGCACCCATATAAAAATACTTTATAAATATAATAAGAACATAATATTAGACGTACAACATGCATGCACATTGCAGTGAGAGTTTAAAGCCTACTGATTTGAAACAATTGTTTAACTAGAACTTACCTCGAGACGAGAAGAGAACCGTGACCTAGGAGATGTTGATGGTATGATACCTAGGGGGTATGACGAAGAACTGGTTACGCCGGATCTGCATCGCTATGCGTCGCCGCATGACTCGGGCGGTCAACGTCAGCTCACAAATACGGCGTCGTCTGAGTGGGAGGCGGAGCAGCAGGATTTTGATCACATTGATCAGCTTTCCCAATTTCAACACAAGTCGTAACAACTCTGTGCATAGCGGTAGAAACGCACAAAGATCCATCTTCATCACTTCACGGAAACATTTTCGCTGCAAGCCGCGGACTTTAGCAAGCATTTTCAAACGCCACGTGCGATGTTGGAGAACATCAGTCTGTTGATTCAAAGAGAAATATGTAAATCGACATATACACGACGCATACACAATTTCGGTCAGTGGTGGTCAGGTCGGGCGGCATAGGGGCGATCATTCTTTAAAATTAGAGTACAATTTTATTATTAAGCGAGCGTAACGAGCAATGAGGCAAATGTGCAAACATGACCATAATAGTAATATTACAGACATATTAAAGAAATATATCTTTTTTTTTAATCTAAAGAAATTAGAGTGATTTAACTATAACCTTTCATAAATACACACATTATTATTCATTCAGTATTTATTGTAGTAAGTCATCATGATAGGCCAGCCAGTGGTTCTGCCTCAATTGAAGAGCACACGATTTCAAAGATGGCACAAATAAGACATGAGCAGATGAGGACACATGCCAATAATAGTAAAGGTACAACATAGCATCACAAATCACTTAACAGGATAAGACCAGTACAATAATAGGTGAAAATAACATATATTCTAATTGTGTCCGCTCTTGAATTCGGCTATTGAGTAGAAAGCATTTTCAATTAGGTAGGAGTGGATTTTTAATAATAATTTGCCTGTATCATTTTCATCTCGTATGCTTTTTGATAATGAGTTATAGAATATAAAACCTGCTACCTTATGAGTTATGACCCTTTTGTAATCTTGTAGTGTTGCAGTGTGGACTGTGCATTTCAATCATTTGTCTAGTGCTGTATTGATGGTTATCCCTATTATAGGTTATTGCGCTATGCTGCCTAGGTGTAAGTTTAAGAACTTCATAAATATATAAACAAGGAACCGTCAAAATCTTCAGAGCTTTAAAGGCCATTAAACATGATTCCCTATAACCTAGACCGTCAATTATACGTATCGCCTGGTTTTGCATTATGAAAATATTATTAAGTTCGGAAGTAGACCCCAGAATTGTATACCATACCGAAAATATTGATTCAAGGTATGCATGATATACAGTTTTTTCCGTGTGGCTGCTGATTATTTTCTTGATTACCGCGGTTAGCATAACATGCCGAGTTTATCTTATAGTCAGGCGGCAGACCTGAAAAAGACCTCTAGAAACCGATTTTGCTAAACTTTTTGAGTAGAAGCTGCACACTGGTATCAAAATGTTCGTATGAACGTCAGGAATGTCATCTACCTTGTGTGCATCTTGGCATTTGTTGCGGGTGGCGGTAGGCGGAGGTCAAAGGTCACGCGGGTCATGCGCACAGCATCGTACTGTTTTGGTTATATCTCTTGAACTAATAGAGATATTACCCTCCAATTTGGGTCAGTCAGTAACTGAATTACCATATTATCATCCCTGTATTATGTGCATTTCGGCATTTAGTGCAGGAGGCGGTAGATGGAGGTCAAAGGTCACGCGAGTCATGCGCGCCGCATCGCACCGTTTTGACTATATCTCCTGAACAAATAAAGATACTACCCTCTAGTTTGCTTGATTCAGTTATTGAAATATCATTTCATCACCTCTGTTTTGTGTGGCATCTCGGTATTTGGTAAAGATGATGGTGGGCAGAGGTCAAAGGTCACCATGCGGGTCAAGCGCGCGGAGGCGACTGATTTGGGTATATCTCCTGAACTAATAGATATTACACTCCAGTTTGCATGATTCAGTCAAAGATTATTTCAGTTATTGAATAACCATTCCATCATCCCTGTATTGTGGGCATTTCGGCATTTGGTGCAGGTGGCGGTAGATGGAGGTCAAAGGTCACGCGGGTCATGCGCGCCGCATCGCACTGTTTTGACTATATATCCTGAACTAATAGAGATATTACCCTCTAGTTTGCTTGATTCAGTTATTGAAATACCATTCCATCACCTCTGCTTTGTGTGCATCTCTATATTGGTAATGGTAGGCGGAGGTCAAAGGTCACCACGCGGGTCAGGCGTGCGGTGGCGTACTGTTTTGGGTATATCTGCTGAATTAATGGAGGTATAAATCTCTATTTTGCTTATTTCAGTTGTAGAAATACCATCCTATCACCTCTGTGTTGTGTGCATCTCGGAATTAGTAGGTCTATGTCATATTTCAAATATTTAAATCCCGCCTCAATAACCGACAATGCTACAATCAGTTGCCGCTTGCGTTACAGCACGCCCCAATCCATCACGTGCGGCTGGTCAAAGGCTTATTACTGATCTGGAAACTTTCAGATATTTTGCCAAATTTTGGCATTTTTTATTGAACTATTTACTAACGATTACAGTGGGGTGGGGGGATTGCAGTTCACTTTTTCAACACGATCCTGGGTGGTGGTGGTGCTCAGTCGGACTACAACTCGATGTAGGGAAGTTGTCTTAAGCATCTAAATATCTCTGAGTGTAAAGAGTGTTCGAGTGAAACAGTTCGACAGTGATTCAGACGTTTTTTGTTATCTTTACTTTTCCGTACGGATAGTGAGTTCATTATCTTTTGATAACTGTACTTAAGGGTATGGGTCAATCTGTTTATGTATATGTCCGTCCGTTTGATGTCTGTTCACTGAGCTACTAGGGAAACGCCAAAGTCGTTGTTAGACGAGTGAGAGAGTCATGTGTTGAGTATGCGGGAACATTTGCATTTAAGTTTGATTATAATATTCGTATAAACAAAAGGGTATTTAAGTTTAAGTCATAGTTTAGGCCATAATGCTCCACTGTAGCCTATGATAGGCTAGGGAGGCCTAAAAAAGGGGGAAGAAAAGGAATGTTACCGGGTACTCAACACATGGCTCACTCACTCGTTTAACAACGACTTTGGCGTTTCCCTAGTACGAATATTATAATCAAACTTAAATGCAAATGTTCCCGCGTACTCAACACATGACTCTCTCACTCGTCTAAAAACGACTTTGGCGTTTCCCTAGTCGACTTGGCTAAAGTGCCCTTATAGCCCAAATGTGGGAGACGTGGGTTCATTGGTCGGGAAAGATTTTGTAATTTCTGGATTGTATTTTTTAAATTATTTAACATGTTTTGAAATGCATATAACGCAGTGTAGTCCTACATCTGTGACAATACCATGGAAAACATAGCCAGTACGAAATACGTGAAAATATTGCAAGGTTTACTCAATCTACGAGCGGAATTTGGGGGTACCTTGACGTCCAACATTCGATTAACCTTGGACACGGCATTTCACAGCCAGCTAAATAACAAACAAAAAATATTATTTCAAAATGAAAACCATTGTCGTTAAAATAATTTCTATACATTTTAACGTATTTTTCAGTTTTTTTTTTCTTGCAGGTTTAAATCGCAACGGATAGTGCTCATTTTGTTAGCAGTTCTCAGTTACCTGGTCACGGATGTCTGTTTAAAATTTCAGCTCAGTCTATTTGGCCGTTCGGCCGTATGGGACCGGACAGACAGACATTTAACATTTAACAGAATTAATCACGACCAAGGCCCGATCGAGTAGCGTTGTAGACTACGTTCGCTGCGCTCACTCGTCTAATTATCTATTAACAATTAATGAGCAATTGCAATTATTTGGTTTCGAAATTACTCGCCAATATAGACAGTTGTTGTAAGTGTAAGCGCTCTGTTTACATGTTTGTTTGCATCAGTGGGTTCATAGATCCGCGATGGTTTGAAAGATACTCCTGGGCATAGCTTTATAGGAGGCATCGATCAAAAGCACTGTGAACTTATAATACCCGAATCTCTTCACATCCTACTAAAACCTATATGTAGACATGATGAGCCATCACGCGAGACGACAAACGACGATTTGCATACCAATATTCTTAGTATTTACCAAGACATTGTTTTTCTAGCATCTAGGGGTAAAAAATTTATGCCTAAACGTGTATGGTTTGCAATGACTGTACACCAAGAATCTCGATCCAAGGGTTTAGTGAATGTTCTATATAATGCTGACACTGTATGAGTTACGACAATTTTCGACGTGTTGACTAATCTATTGCTAATGGAATTTTTGAAAAAGATGATGTGATTATACATTCGAACTTTATTGATTCAACATTGTCAGGTTACATTCGTTTCGCAGATGACAACATTGATATAAATGAAGAAACCATGTCGGGCAAGGGAACGTTTCATGTCTTTTAGACTGCAGCCTACAGAAGAAGTGTTTCGGGAGAAGATAAGGTAACCTTATGTTACGAATTTGATAACAAAAAAAAAGTTCAACACATAGCCCTTCTTGGTTAACAAGGGTAAACCCTCTGAGAAGGGTAAGCAAAAGCCTGAACCAGTGTTTCAACTCAATGTCCATCCTTCCATGTACGAGCAGGATAGTGAGATAATTGCTCAGGCCAACTCTAAAGACTTATAACATGGATTTTCACTCGATTACAAGTTTTTATTTCTTGTTATGTAGTATGTTTTATAATGCCTATTAAATGTGAGTACCACTCGCTCAAAATGCCAAGATGCACACAATGCAGAGGTGATAGAATGGCAATTCAATAACTGAATCAAACGAACTAGAGGGTTATATCTTTAATAGTTCAGGAGATATAGCCAAAACAGTGCGAAACTGCGCGCATGACCCGCGTGACCTTTGACCTCCATCCACCGCCGCCTGCACCAAATTCCGAGATGCACACAATGCAGAGATGATAGAATGGTATTTCTACAACTGAATTAAGCAAAGTAGAGGCTAATATCTATATTAGTTCAGGAGATATAGCCGAAACAGTGTGATACTGCGCACGTGACCCGCGTGACCTTTGACCTCCGCTCAGCGCCACCCGCAACAAATGCCGAGATGCACACAAGGCAGAAATAATTACTGACGTCCATACGAACATTTTGATACCAGTGTGCTGCTTCTACTCAAAAAGTTTAGCGATTTTTTTTCCCTTGCTGTCTGCCTCCAGACTATTAGGAATTATTTTGTTATGTGAGATTCCCAGTTAACATTTTCATCAGTAAATACTCCTAAGATTGAGATATCTACTACATTATTTATTTTAGTATTCTCTATTGCTATTATTAGATGCTGAGTATTTAAACTTTGTCTAAATTGAAATCTGAAAGTAAGTTTGAGTTTCATGAAAGTTAGTAAAACTTTGGTTTTATTATTCATCGAGTTTTGATTACTCTCAGGGGAGAGAAAAGTAAAATGAGCTACAATTTCGTTCAGCAATACGAATGACACGATTGCTGTCTCAATGTTAAGCTTTCGCTCGGTAGTGATCACATTTACTATATTGGTTTTGAAGTCCCCTCGACGACAATGACAACACGGACGGATGATGACACAGACGGAGACGACCACGACGTGGGGGAACACCTGCCCTCCCCAAACGCTTGTGGCTGGTTCTGACCAGCACAGGCCTGTCCACCCCTTGTCCCCCCGCGTCACTCCTTAATTCCCTCCCTTCGTCTCGATTAGCCAAGTTGCATAAATATGAGACGTTAAACAATATCCAATCAATCAATCTAGTAACTTGTGTCCCGACGTCTCGAGTGTTTGATATCGGACAACCCACTTGAACATTTGCGTCACAAAACGATGAAACTTGTTTCGAAGTGACTAGTGGCGGTGGCAGGGTAGACTGAAGCAAAAGGGATTCTGCTACATCCAGCGAATCCTTGAGATGATCTTGATTATGACCAGGGCCAGAGGAAGCACATGACATCTCTTCATGAGAACTCTCTTCCTAATCAGCCACAGGCATATCTTTAACCTACCAGATGCCTTCATTACACACTTGATAATTAATAATTATTGATTTGATTGATTGAATATTGCTGAACGTCTCATATTTATGCACTTAGGCTAATCGAGACGATGAGTGGTGATAGATGAGGATGAAGTATGAACAGAAGGGAGGAGGGGAAACCCGGTACCGGCACGTAGCCTGCTCCTTTCGAAAAGCACCAAGGGGACCAACGGCTTAACGTCCCATCCGAAAGGACGGTGTAACTTTGACAGTCATATAGGTTCCTCCACTAACCCGGACTGCCGAGCAGACGTCGAGGAGAACGAGGCCGTTACACAAGCTCTCGAACCCTCCATCTGCTCTAACCAGCGATATACGCGAGTTTCAGGACATAGCGGTCACCCACTCTACCCGTGACCACGCCCGATTCTGCTTAACTTCGGTGTTCGAGTGGGAACCGGTTAAACGATCTCGGCTAAATCGCTGGCTGTTTATAGTTATAGGACCTAGGTATTTTTAGTTCGAAGTTTACCTAGGCCTACGTTGTCTACGTAAGAGTCAAGATAAAAAGTTGATCAGCCGAAACTTTGGTAGGACCGAGTTGACAATCTAGTCAATTGAATTAATGAATGAATTTCCAATACAGTTTGGTACATACATTTACATAGGTTAATATATGTTACACTGTAATTGACCCTTCTAATCTTCCGTGAAAGATTATCATACTAGGGTGTTTGGAAAATATTAAAATATAGAGTATGTTTAAGTAAATAAGATAAAATAACATATAAATGTAGTAAAATAAGTCTATTAGATGAAAAATATAATTCATCACCAAAACATAAGATTAATACTACACTTAAAATTAAAGACTGAATATATTAAAAAATACATGGGCCTAGTTCACATTGATCTAGCCCATTTATGCTATGAGTCATACAATTTTATATAATGCACGAGTTAAGGCTACCTGTTTAGGCTTAGATGCCTGCCGAGAGTTTTAAGTGGACTGTAATTATTAATTTTAGAGTCAAGAGACAGAAAGAGGAGGAACATAGGAAATAAATGCAAAAGAGAAACTTACATATGAGCGTGATACTTCCTAAGACGGTGAGGTTTTTTCCCCGACGTCCTTGGTTCGGATGGTGTTGAACTTCCTTTGGGGCGTCGCGACGTCAAAGCACCGGCGTCGTGGGAGACAGGATAGGGTTACATAACTGGCCAGTTGGAAAAGTAGAGAAGTGAGAAGTAAAGAAATAGCCAGTTGGAAGAGTAGAGAAGTGAGAAGTAAAGAAATAGCAAACTGTAGCAGTAAATAATGTCACAAAACAGGCAAAGACTGCACTCACAGTGCAGGGAGTGCGAGAGAACAAAACTGGCTTTGCCCAAATATGGGCGAGAGAGATAACAGGTACAGTGACCTACGAGAGACGACAGACCGTCGCGAACTAAACTAGAGATGAGCGATATGCGAATACAACGGAAAATAAACAGAAAACGAACGTGATTGGCTAAACCAGATCATATGACAAACGACTCGAGTCAAAACCAAAAACCAACACGAGAAATGACAAATACAAAAGAAAATAGCACTTAACAAAGCGACAAAAATATACAAATAAAAATCGGCGCGAACACTACCTGTACTTATAGTCCTGAGATGTATCATAATAAGGTCGGCATTTTGAAGAATACAGTATTGATAGGTCTAGTTGGTATTTTTGTGATATATAATATATATATGTTTTTGGATATTTTCGTGGCCGATATGAATTAATGAACTAGGTTTTTCGGTTATAATGCCACGTTTATTCACATTAGGCCAACGTTTCGATGAAATTTCACTCATCTTCTTCAGGGCCAATACAAATTAATATATAAAAAACGAAAACTACATTACATTGATAAATTCAGAACAAAACTGGGAAAACAAAATACAACAAAATATAAACAATAGAAATCACTGCACATATGGCAAATTAAAACAACTCAAAGAATCACTGCAAAGCTTGACGTTGCAAAGAAAGAAGAAAGTCACTACATGTCCTTCATATTGCTTTTCGTCATGGATCTTGTCACTCTGACTGTCGATGTATTTACTTGCAACAGATCATCTGCAGGAACTAACTGGGGCGTTGGTTGTTGGTCCATTGGTTTCACAGCCAGCAACGTGTAAACGTAACGTGGAAACCTGCAATTTCAGGGATACATGTACAGCCACATAGGCTGTGCTTGAAACCAATGGACCAACAACCAACGCCCCAGTTAGTTCCTGCAGATGATCTGTTGCAAGTAAATACATCGACAGTCAGAGTGACAAGATCCATGACGAAAAGCAATATGAAGGACATGTAGTGACTTTCTTCTTTCTTTGCAACGTCAAGCTTTGCAGTGATTTTTTTAGTTGGTTTAATTTGCCATATGTGCAGTGATTTCTATTGTTTATATTTTGTTGTGTTTTGTTTGAATTTATCAATGTAATGTAGTTTTCGTTTTTTATATATTAATTTGTATTAAGCCCTGAAGAAGATGAGTGAAATTTCATCGAAACGTTGGCCTAATGTGAATAAACGTGGCATTATAACCGAAAAACCTAGTTCATTAATATATATATATATATAATTAAAATTCTCAAGTTGTTTGTCTTGTAGGAATTCCTCATTTGTGTAGTTGGCTTTATTGCATAATAGTTGTTAAGTTTATTTTTGAAGATGCTCATGCTGGATGTGTTCTTTAGAGTTGCTGGGCGTTTATTATAAAATTTAGAATTAGTATAATATGAGTTATCTTGAGTAAAAGTTATTTTGTAATATTTTGTATCAATGTTGTTGGCTTGTCTTGTGTTGTGAGTATGAATGTCTTTGTTAGTTTCTTGATTGATACGTTCTTTTTAAGACTTATAAACTTGCTTTTGCATTTATTCCATGTAATATCATAACCATGGGAATCGGAATCTTTGGCAATTAATTTCCACAATAATTACATGTTGTCAGTTTATCACATAGGAATTTCTTTTCATATTTTTGGTACAAAGTAATTAGTAAGTTTGTTTGTGGCAACGTCCAGTGAGTTTTTCCATCATCTGAAAACAAGAAATAGACTTGCTGTAAGATTTTTTTTTTCTTGTTGTGAAATTGTAAACTTATTTGATATTGGCATTTTAAGTTGCGCAAGACTTTTATGCCTGCTGTTAGCCAGCGTGCTTTTTTTGAAAGTTTTTCAATTTTTGTTTTCTTAGGAAAGTAAGTTTCAAATGGTATTTAAGTTTGTCTACAAATATATTGTACATCTCAATGATCAAGTAAGCGTAAGCACCCTAGGGGTAGCACTGCCTCACGGCCCCGGGTGTTCATCTGTTGTGCGTTTCGCTTCAAGATAGTTAAGTTCTCCTGATTTTGAATATTTAAGGCCTCTTGATTCCTCAACTGCTTTTCAATTTGCACTGGAACATAATGTTTAAAAGAAATACAGAGACAATATAAAGGCATAATCATGTGATACAAATTTCTAGGAGCCTACACCGACTTGTATCACACATAAAAACAGAAAACTTGTGGTTGTATTGTGTGTTTGTTACAGAATGTATAACCTTGTGATGCTTGTAATAATAACTTGTAGGCCTAATTCATTAACCAAGGGTTGTATTCATAGCAGCATGAGAGAGTCTGTCTTAGAATTAAAAGATTAGCCAAGTTGCATAAATTTGAGACGTAAAGCAATATCCAATCAATCAATAAAATGTTGAGCATAGTAATTGCATCTATAGCAACAAAGGCGATAATATAAAGGCAAAGTGCAATTAGTTCTTACTTTCTAATGCACTAAAATACACAATGTCTAAAATCTTACCATCACTTCTGTGGCAGTTGTTGCACGCTGTTTGTTAGTGGAGTGGGGTGGAATGGTGGAGAGATGGTTAGCCGCTGAGTTACTTTGTTGATCAGATCATTATAAAGTTCATCAGAGTACTCATTACCATTTTCCAACAAAAGGCATTCATTATTAAGACAATTTTTTGCAGAGCAGCTTGTAGATTTTGGTGTTTAAATGACGTGTTTTTGTGACATTGATGGGTGTTTTAGACGATCTTAGGCATTCTTTAAAGTAGCTGTGCTTTGACTTAAAGCGCGTAGTCCACAATCTTAGGAGCGGTCCGTAGATTGAAGTCAGCCAGGCATAATGAAGCAAATAACGGTGCTTAGTTTAGACCTAGGGGATTTCAGGAACAAGTGTCTACGTTCCTGTATATTCTCATTAAAGGATTGCAACATAACAGCTATAACTGCCAAAGAAGCTCTTGGGGGAACAAACAGTTTGAGTGATTTTTATCATTAATAAGAGAAGCTGCCATTCTGGAACATTCTTGACCTCGATTAGATCGCCAATCATGAGGGGGATAAAACGAAGAAGGATCCATGTTTGACATGCGTGCGTACTAGCTTCTATTGCTTGATATTTATTAGCATGATTTGTCTTTCAAATCTTGGGAAGAGAATTTAATGTATCGATCCTTCTGTTCAGTACCTCTTCAGTCAACCAGCCTTTCTTCAAACACCGTTGCAGTACTAGAGGAACATCATATTGAAAAACACCCTCAAACATCATGGCCAATACATGGAGGCAAGACACAATTACGTTAAAATATTTGAGTTTGTTGAATTCAGAGTTTGACTTGATGCCTTCAATAATAGGACTGTCTGAATTAACATTTACTAATTTTATGGTTGCTTCGTATGATTCTTGTGTGCGAAGTTGTCCATGGTTGACGCCCGTGTTGAATGTTTCTTTAGTGATTGTGGTTATCCGACAGATGTGTGAAGCACTAAAACATTCTGAAAATCCTCCAATCATATGGCTTTCAAGATTGTCTTATTGTCTTGACTTACATGGAAGTACTAGCTGCATACCATCAATTTTTTTGCCGATGCCATGAGTTTATGTTACCAATTGTGTATGTAATATACACCCAATATCTTTCTTTCAGTCTTTTCTTTTTGAGCCAAGAGGATTTGCAATCAAAAACTCGTTTTGGAATAAAATTATCTGTATATTAGTTGAATCGGTGGAGAACAGTGGATGAGTTTTAAATTTAGATCCATCATGTATATTGCTCGGGAAATCTTTGTGGTGCCCATTGTTTATAATATTGGAGGAATATTGTTTACGAACAGTGGGATCGGATAAAAGAGCTGCTAGTGAACGTATTATGGGGTCCTCGGTGGATCTTTCTCCGCAAGAATCACGTCAGTGCCCAATCCCTTGTTTGAAAATATTTCTTCCTAGACTATGTTTTTTATTCTTTCTGTATCGACGGTTACATTTTCAAAGTGAACTATCAACTCTATCTGAATCTGCTGTAGAATAACATTCAGCAATGACACGTACTTTTCGTGGATCATCTGGGTTGTACTAGCTGGAACATGGCACTTGTTTTCGAGGTTCAGGTAAAAGCGAGTGCTCTTACAATCGACTTTGTAATTGGTGAGATACATTCCTGAAGTACGTCAGAATTTTGTTCTGCCACATAATCGCTTATTTCACACCAGCCCAGGGGTTGAAGGGGTTGGCTTGCCCAATAGTCCTCTTCCAGTCCCGGGGCCCAAAAAACGGGTTTGGGTGGTTTTACGGGGGGGCCCATTCGGGTGCCCATCCCCAGTCCCCTTGCCCCTGGATGAAATTGGGCAAGGAACCAAAAGCTGTTCAAATAAGGACCTTTTGGGAAAGGGAGAGTAGTATTTGTACGGGGTTTTTAGTGCCGGGAGGTCTTTGGGTCGAGATAACTCTCAGTGCAGCAAGCCCTTTGGCCTAGGGGAGTTGGTAGAGAGATGCTTTTCGCGCCATTTTTAACCCCAATGTGTTTCCCCGGTAGTTTTTTATTTTTCCACCCCTGTCCCCCTCTTTTTATCTCGTTTTTTAAACCTGACCTAGAAGGTCGTTTTTTTTCTTTTCCTCGTTTGCAATCAACATCCATAGAGGACAGACGTTTTTCCCTGTTCCCTTTCTAGGCAAGCGTATTTTCGGGGGGCTTTTTCCCAAACTGTTCCCCTCGGTGAAAATAAATTCAAAGGGGGTCACTCTGTGACATTTAAAAACTCACACAGTTCACTGTGCCCCCCCGTGTTTTAAATAAAAAGTAAATTTTTAATTTGGTTTTTTTCGTGTGCATTACGTTTTGGGTTTTGGTATCCTTTTGTTTACTTTCATCATTTCGACCCCCCTTCTATATTCACTAGGCTAGCCTAATCTTTTTTCACTCAAAAATCACCTACTTCGAAAACCTCCCCAAAAACGGCAAGTTCCCCGTCTCCCAACAACCCAAACTTTTCCTTCAAAGCCCAAGGAAAGCCCGATTGTTTTTTTTTTCTTCTTTTTTTTCCCTCGAAATTTATTGGCATCATCGTTTTGGGTCCCAACCTTTTTGGGCCACCCCGGCCGAATATATTTCTTTTTTTTCCCATTAAAACAGTCCCCCTTTAAAAACCCTTTTAAAATTTTTATCCTTTTTGTTTTTTGTCGAATTAAATTTCTCTCATCACTGTTTTAAAACCCCCGTGGCGTGTGCATGACTCACAATACGCAGGTTATCCAGTTTGGTATTTTTTAAATTGTCGCAGGGGAGTTTGGTTTACATTCTCTGGGGTCGCTTTGTTTTTTACACGTCGCTAGTTATTTTTCCTGACTCCCCGGGTTCGATTTTACCATTTTGTGTTCATTGTTTTTTTTTTTTTTAAATTTTCACTCGCAATAGTCACTCCCTGTTTTTTTTATTGTCGCCCTTATTTTGGGTTTACATGAAAAAAGCAGGAAACGGAAAACGTAGCTTGTTCTAGCTAAAAGAGAGGTATATTTGCCCCCGTGCAACGCTCATATGACGGGGTTTCAAGCGTTTCAAGACAGGAAGCTTCTCGCCCCCGATCGGGGTTTGGGACAACCCTTGACCTTTGGGAAACTGACTTCGAAGCGGTTCAGAGCAAAATATTATTTTCTAATTCTCAGCTCGAGAAGGTGTAAAACCCTTTTCCTGTGGGACGCAGTAAAAAGGCCAGCTTTGGGAGCCTTCTCAAACTGGCACGCGAAAAGTATCTCGCCATGCCCGGGGCTTTATCCCAGAGGGTATTCCTGGGAATCCGCCATCTACTTTTCCCTCCCTCAAGTTAATAACGCTACCCAAAAATTCAATTAAAAATATTTGCAGGCAAACATAAACCAGGGGCCCAAAAATTCTGCTTTGTTCACCCCTTGTTCATGAAAAAGAGTCATTGAACAATGTAAAACGCTTCCATTTTTGGCGTTCTCTTTTGCGAGTTGCGCATTGGTCCCAATTAAGGGGTTTTAAAAATTTTAAAGGGCGCAAATTTTATCCTTTTGCCTCCCGACACGCTAGTGTCGCGTATCAGAAACAAGCGCTTTTTGGGCCGCTATGTATTTTCAACAGGTACTCGTTTCACCCCATTGAAATCAACAGCCCATGCTAATTTTACAGCAGTTCTTGCAAGTTAATCTTTAAATTCCGTGAACGCTTTTCAAGGCTTTAAAAGATTCCGATTTAGCTGACTTTCTCCTTCTTTCATTTATTTTGTCAAACTTAGACGCAAAAAACCCCAAAAAAAACTTCGAGGCAAACATTCTGCGTTCTCTACCCCGATTTTCACAGCATTTTAAACCCGTTTTGGACGAAGCTTAAAGGACGTTTGATTTGTGCGGTCGGGGTCCCCCCGGGGTTCGCCCCCCATTTAAGTCGCAGTCTAGGGCCCCTTTCATCGAAAAAAGTAAAACCTTTGCTCGTTGCAAACGCCACCCTCAATGACCCCAAAGGAAACCCAAAGCCTGTTTTCGGGGCTCGAAAAACCCCCCCGGCCAAGCTCAAAGCCGTCCTCCCCCAACTTGCCCATTTGCCAGATTTTCTCACCCCTTTGTATAAGTTCAAACGTTTCTCAAAAGCAATCGCTGCCCGACAAGGGCTACTCTCAGGCGATTACGTCGCTGTTTAAATTTGTTTGGGACTTCTTTCCCAACCCCCCAAAAAGGGTCCAATCCAAAACTTTAAATGCTGGACGTGCCCCCCCACACCCTCAGCATAAACTCTTTGTTGCATCCGATGAAAGCACCAACGCCGACTATAAACCATTTTGAAACAGCTCTATTTCAGCCTACAGGCACGATCGCAGCTCGAAATTTTTCCTGTCGAAATGGAGGCAACCCCTCCACTAAAAGGCGCGTCCCCTTTTGGGTACTTTTTGAGAGTTTTAAATTCGGGATTTTGGGGGAAAACATCACCCTATTCTTTCCCCGCCCATAGATTTTGGTCTCAAGTCTTAGCTATAACTCTTTCTCTCGGGTTCCCAAGGGGCCGGATGAAAAGGGAGAACCTAAAACCCCATTCAACTGCCGGCATAGGGCCAAAACGGTTACCAAGGGTTTATTGGGAATGTGCTCTGTGACATTGCTTTAGGGGTTTAATCCAAAACCCCTCATCTCCGCATTTAGGGGACCGTTTCGTCTGCCATTTCCCATTTTGGGGGTTCCAAATACCTCCCTCCCCAGAGGTTTTCGGACGCTATCGTGGGCCTTTTCGTTTGGGCCCCCCGATAGTTTTATCTTTCCCCGGCAAAATCGAAATTCCTGAAAGGGGCGGATCTGTTCCCGGGTATTTAGTAGGGGGCCAGCGATGAGCAAACGGGAGGCCAACCTCCGCTTTCAACACCCCGTTTTGGATGGGGGGATCTTGGGTTCGGATTCCGGGAAACAGGGAATTTGAGTCTTTAGGCCCCCTGCCCCCCTTTTTGCTTTTTCAGCTCCATTTGTTGGATCGTTCTCTTCGCCCTGTTCTGGGAAACTGAGGAAAGGGTTTCCCCTTTCCTTCTCAGAAGAAAACCAGATAAAACAGCTGTGTGGGGGACCAAATTTTGTGGGCCCCAAAACACTCGAGGGGCGATGTGGGGGGTTACTCTGTAGGGCCCCATTCAAGCCTCAATCCGTGCCCCTTTGGGTTTAATCGCAATGTTGCCTTCTTTAAGTTTCCTTTTAGTCTGGAACGTCGCCTCAAAACGCGTTCCTGAGCCTGACGTTACTTACACACGTTCAAGCGGGGGGACCCCGGATCCCCAGAAAAATTTTCCGCTTCGTCACGTCATCGGATTACTGATTCCCCCACCATTTTGGGGCACAAGGCTTCAAATTCGTCAAAAGAAGCTTCGAGTTTGTGTTTTAACGCCCCGGGGGCCGGCGCGCATAGTGCTTCTCTTAATCAGCAGCGGGTTTTAAACGGGCCAAGCTTCAGCGAGATCCCCCCAAGTTTTCCTGATCACCTTCAGGGCCTTCCCATCGCTATCTTTTGCGAAAATCCGCCCCAAAAGTACAGGCAGATTTTATTACAAAACTGACGTGTCCATAAACAATCCCTTTTGGCGCCCGAATTTGACTCGGCTGTCTGTGAGTAAAGAGCTCAATTTCTGTCCCCTACGGGGTTTTGCCCATTTAGCTTTTCTTTCTCAACGGGGTTTTTCACCAGCTGGTGCAAAAAAAGACGGGGGCCCCCCCTTCCCTCTTTGCCTTTTTGCGATTTCGTTTTTACACGTACAATGATGGGTCGTCTCAAAGGGGCTAAGGGCCCCCGTAAAGGGTATCCCCTCTTCAAAAAGAGCTCACGCTGTTAACTTCCCGTGGAGGCCCTTTGAGCCCCGTAAAAGGGCCACAATATCCCCGCTGCCCTTGCGGGCCCTTCCCGAGGACCAAAACTGGGAAAAAACTTTGCGTTTTTCCCCTGAAGAAACAGGGAATTTAAGATCTTTTGGGGTTAAATTTTGGGACCCCCCACACTGACGCCCTTTTCATTTCGTGCTCGCCATTCGAAGGCCTTTTTTACGAACGCTCGCACTCCCCCTACAAACGCCCGGTATTTTACTGTTTTTGGGTTTTTTCTCGCCATTTGGGGTTCCCTTTATGAAAATCTTTTTCCCCAGAGATTGGAGTCTCATTTTCAGGGGGAAAGACCCACTCTCCGCGAGGGTCTCAAACACTTGGCACTCCGCCGTCCCCCCGACGTACTCAAAATTTGTCAAGTTTCGTTTTTTCCACGTCAAATTCCCCCCACTGCACGGCGTCCTCCGGATAGTTTGGGTTTTTGGGGGGGGGGGGGGGGACGCTTCAAGAAAAGGGTACGCCGCCGTCCTTTTACCTCCAAAAGACCCTCGGGTACCCCCTTTTAAAGTTTTGCCCCTTCTCCCCCCCCGGGGAGCAAAGTTGCCCATCAAGACGTTTTACCATTCCAAAGCTCGAGCTGGGCCCGCGGTCTTTCGCTTGCCCTTTTTCCCCAAGGGGACCTTGCCCCAATTTAACCCCTCCCCCCACCCTAACCCAAACTACTTTACTCGGGGCTAAAATATCGTTCCGCATGGCTTGGGTAAAACCCCCCCCCATTTGGCTGAAAAAGTTTTGTGGCAAATCGAGTCGTGGGAAAACCTGGGGCACCCCCTCCCCGTCCCGGGTTGGGCTCAAAGTTCCGTCCCCTGGGAAAACCCCGCTGACTGTGGTCCCCTGGTTTTTACGGATCTGAAAATGCTACTTCAACCCCTTTTTGGCAGTTGGGACCCCCCTTTTTTTCAAAACATCCCCCCCATTTTTGGCCCAGATAATGCCTGCCTCCGCAGGTTGAGTTTTCCGAGATGAAAACCGGCAAAGCAGTTCTGTCGCCAAAGGCCCACGTTTTCGTGACCCATTGTTGTTTACTTCATGAAGTTCTCCACTCTACTCCCCTTGGGGGGGGCGAGTGTTTGGCTACGTCATCCGATTCGGGGCGGATTTCCCCTAGCTAAAACGTTCTCAGGTTTCCTGTAAACCAAGGGCGCTCTGCGCCTGAAGATTCCAGGGCTTTTCTTGACATGTTGTAAAGCTTTTTCAACCTCAGTTTTTTCGCCCAGTGAAAAAAGCCCAAATTGAGCAAAAGGGAGCTTCCCCTCGAAGTTTGGGCCCCTTCCCCCAAACCTTTCTCGATTCATCAGGGGTTTTTAAAGGGGGGGGCGGGGGAATGAGGGGACTTTCCCCTTTCCGTTGACGCCCCTCACCTCCCTTTCTATCAAGTAACCCCCGTCGTGGCCCCCCGGTCGCACACTGACCTTTTGGGGCCCGGGAAGGAAAGGGGTCGTGCGTGTCGGCCCGTAAAGCACGAAAACCCCCGGAGTTTTTCGCCCGTCCAAACGACTTTTGGGGTTTTACCCCATCTTGTTAAACTTTGGGGGAAATTCGTTTTCGTTTTAATTTTCGTTTTTTTGAGTTTTGTGTCGTTTTCCCGTCGGGAAATTGGAAATTTAAAAAAGTGATTTTTTGGGGGCGCGGATTTTTCGCGCCGTTTAAAACCCCCTCTTTTTTCACCCTTTGATTTAAATTTTCACTCCCCTCGTAACCCCCCCCTTTTTTATCTCTGTTTTAAAAATGACCTAGACCCGGTTTGTTGGCTCGTCTCCCGGGGCAATCGGCCCCTCCATAGAGGACAGAAGTTTTTAAACTGTTGCCTGTTCTAGGCAAGCGTTTTTTTTCCGGTGATTTTCCTAACGGTTGCCTCGAGTGCAAAATTTTTCTTAGTGGTCACTCTGTGACATTTTAAACTAACACATTTCCCACTGCATTTCCAGGGGTTTTTTGGGATCCAAGGGTTGTTTTTTTAAAGGGGGGTTTGATTTTTCGTTTTCATTACGTTTTTGGGGTTTTGTATCATCATTTGTCCCTTTCATCACTATCGACCCCCCTTTCTTTTCATCTCACAAAGGCTAGCCATCATTTTTTAAACTCTTCCACCTAACCGCACCCGCTAAAACGGAAAGGGTTCCCCCGGTTCCAAAAGGGCCAACTGCCTCGAAGAAAAGGAAAAGCCGATTGTGTTTTGTTTCTTAAATTTTTTTCCCCCTTCGAAATTTATTGGCAAAAAAAGCGTCTTGGTCCCAACAATCCCCACGTCAACTTGCCCAAAGATCGAGCCCTCGGTGGGGGGGATGGGAAAGGGGTCTTGAGCTTGCAAGAAAGTCAAACGAGCCCTTTTTGGTACGAGTGAGTCTCAAATATAGGCCGGGGGGAAGTCCCACTGTGCGGGATGCATTAAGTTGCAGAGTCGTAATTTGGGGAGACAATAGGCCTACCGGGTTTTTCCCAATTTGGGGAATTTTTTGGCAGAAAGAAAACAGGAGGTGCGAGGCAAATGTGGTAAAAAAAATTGATGGTTGCCCCTTTTGAAAAGGGGAAAACGTGCGGTTTTCAGGTACGAAAAAAATGTCTCTGTGAGGGGAAGAGAGATCTGTTTAAACCCTGTCGGTAAGTGTCACGGTCAGACAGTGACGATTAGCCTCCCTACAAAGGCTTCAGTGTCCATCACGGACAATAGGGACCCCTGTTGCAGGAAGGATGAGAATGTTTCATTCCTACAAAGTTTTATAGATGGTTTGACGCTGTTGACCAGGGGTTTGAGGTGGTAAATAGGCTGCCCGCTAAGGTGTAGATGTTTTACTTAGATAAAATGGGTTGATGTAAATTTCGAGTTGGTGGTCTGTGGGTTTGGGGACGGCTTAAAAGTTAGACGGGGCTTAAAATTTGGTGATCGAGGGTAATGGAGCGCTCTGGATCAGGCAACAAAAACATTCTTGCTTAAAGTGATGTTTAAAGCGTAAATTACGCGTGAAACCCAAAAACTGTATCCTTCACCAAATTAAAGTGGTGAACGGGGTGTGGGGGAAAGAGAGCCCAAACAAGAGTGCTAGTATCCAATGGTCAGTTCCTCTTTATGCCGGCCCAGACATTTCAAACATTTCGTACAAGTTGCTTGACAACAGCCGTTTGACAAAGATGCTAGTCCCCACACACGAAACCCGATGTACGTGGACTCAGCGGGGGCTAACATCTGGCCAACCCAGGACACCCTCATTAGAGGCCATTCCTTGCTTTCGGAAGTAAGCAAAAAAGAATGGTCTCATTACCCAAAGCATAAGTTGCGTGTGCTATTGTGGTGGCACAAAACCTTCCCTCTAAAGGACGTGATATGATCTCTTTCGTACGAAATGTTTGAGAGCTCCCACAATTCAAACTTTGCTTTCAGCGTGGTCAAATACAAGACGGTTTGAAACTGCGATTGCTTGACAAACACGCGAAAAGGCCCCCACACACTCAAACTGTGTCAAACACGTGTTGTCAAGCAACTTTTACGAATGTTTGAGGTTTTCTGGGGGCTGCTTTAGACAGGCAACTAAATTGTCGGGGCAGTGGGGTGAGGTGTTTGGTCCCTCATTCAGTGAATCGATGGTCACAGCACGGGTTGCGCCGGCTGTTACGGAAGAGCCGGTGGTAGGGCTTTGCGGCGTTGCAAGTTGAATTTGGTTTGCGAGGCAAGGAACTAGGACTATCAGGGGCGGAGAGCTGTGACCTGTTTCGTCTTAGTCCCGTCGAAAGCTTTGAAGTTGTGTGACAGGTAGAAAATGATTAGCTTTGAGAGTTTGAAGATGAGGGCTCATGCATTTCATTGAACTATGCGTGAAGGATAGGGGTTGATAGGGGTAGTCAAGGTGGGCGTGATGTGATGGTGATCTGATGAATGATAAGAGTTTGATTCGGTGGTCGGCGATGAGGGAAGGGTTCCTTACAGGTTCCTGGGAGTTCAAGCTAGCTAAGATGAAACACGGAATCCGGGGGCGGAGCTGTTGGGCATGTGAGAAGGTCAACTCAATGTTAGTCCCCGGGGCGCTATGCCAGTTCTAGGTACGATCTCAGAAAGAGAATGGACTGAAGGGGGGCTGTTTTCAATCGCGTGAAACCGAATCTGGTTTATCCAAGCAAAGGGTGGCCATGATGGATGAAGAGTGACAACAAGGAGGATATAACAAGGGGGGGGGGGGTGGGGGGGAAAAAGCGTGGGTCAAAAGACTCAGAAGTTTGTGTTTGAAAGGAATGCCAAATGGCTGGATCATGTGGATGAAATAAGGGAAATAGGGTGCCAACAGTTAATTAAATGGAGTAGGCGCGCCGCAAAAGATAACATAAAAAAAAATACACAAATCGTATTAACAAACACACAAAAAATACTAACAGATAAAATAGAAGAAAAAACATTCGGATTTCTTCTCCAGTGTAGTAGAATGGAATCTTCGTTTCACTCGCTACACTCATCCAACATAAACCTAGGTTACCAATAGCCAGTATTGGTTGAATGTATTATCCTATTGGACAATCAATGTATACTGTTGGCTGAATGTATTTAACCCCAAGGGACTGATGAATAATTAGGCCACTGTATTGAGTGCTAATTGATACTTGAATTGTAATTAATTAATCAATCAATCAATCGATTTTTGCTTGATTCCGGGCCACATCACATTACTTTCCTCGCAACCTTCTCGTGGTTTGGCCCGTGAGTAGGGGAGTTTCACTCCCTAAAACTAATGGCGAGCTCTGGGTCGTCGTCGGGGAAGTTTCGGCCATCAAATTCCAACTCGAAACCCTTTCCCGTGGTTTGCCGTGATTAGGGGAGTTTTTCTCCTGTAACGAATGGTGAGCTCTGGGTCGTCGACGGGGAACTTTCCCTCCCTTGACTACTTCCCCAACGGCGATGACAATGAACAACACGAGGGGATGAGACACAGACGGAGACGACCACGACGTGGGGGAACCTCTGCCCTCCCCATTTATGCTTGTGGCTGGTTCTGACCAGCACAGGCATGCCACCCCTTGTCCCTTGCGTTACCTCTTACGTCCCTCCCTTCGTCTCGATTAGCAAGTTGCATAAATATGAGACGTTAAGCAATATGCAATATACAATAAAATTCCCCTTCCCTTGACTACTTCCCGACGGCGATGACAATGACAACACGGACGGATGATGACACAGACGGAGACGACCAGGGACGTGGGGGAACCCCTGCCCTCCCCATTTGCTTGTGGCTGGTTCTGACCAGCACAGGCCTGTCCCACCCCTTGTCCCCCGCATCACCCCTTACGTCCCTCCCTTCGTCTCGATTAGACAAAGGCATAAGTATGGGGACGTTGAGCAATATCCAATCAAAATCAATTACTTCGATCAATTTGGGGTAGAATTATTATTTGTTTAAAGGGAAATCATTCCAACTTTGTGTAAATGTAATCATTCCAGTTTTGGGTGTGGTCCACACATTACACTTGGTAATTAATAACAAATTTGTCTTAGGCG
Organism: Sweltsa coloradensis; assembly: GCA_024449915.1. Classification (NCBI taxonomy): domain Eukaryota; kingdom Metazoa; phylum Arthropoda; class Insecta; order Plecoptera; family Chloroperlidae; genus Sweltsa; species Sweltsa coloradensis. The sequence continues at coordinate 49,188 of JAMZAV010004113.1, forward strand.
TGTATGAGCTAGGGGATATTGTATGTTAATCGTGGATTTAAGTGTAAATGTAAAAATAGCCTACATATCCACAATTTTTTTCACATGTAAGCAAAATGACCGTTTCTTAGTTTACCGCCATGTATAGGAATATAGTATGTATGTCATTGCCTCAAGAATAAACAAACTAAGTGGCGCCCAAAAAGTGCTTGGTTCAATCAAGTTTACCTTTCCCTCTTTCTGAACCCTCCCACGCCGATTTTCAAGCTAGCCGCGAAACACAGTGACCCATGCACTTTTATCCTGCCTTTAGAAGGGTGTGTAGCAATAAAATGGCGCCCCACGTGACGGCCCGAAAAATAAAGGAAATTGAACTAAGTATATAGAAATAGTATTTCTTCGTCCGGAATGGTACTATTCTACGACTGGCTGCACAAATTGACATTGCACTGGGCATTGAAGGCCCAAAAATTAATTATTGGCCTGGATCGCACTCGCAGCTGGGCAATGTGACTAGCATTTGTTCTAGAGCAGTCGTATAAAATGCCAAGGGAATATATTTTGCCATGATGGATGGGTTGTATAAGGATTTGACTTTTGCACTAATTCAAAACGACTAAATGGTGTCTATTGTACCTATTTTAAGTGTGTTGTATTCTACTTCCGTTGGCCACAATAGGGGTTTTGGTCTTTATCCTGACAAATTTCCAAAAGCAAACCCGAAAATGCATTTTGGATGAGTCTACTTGGATATGTAGGCGTTAGTGTTTTTGTTTCTTTGATTGTTTAAAAAATGTTCGTTTGACTTTATGTTCTACCTTGTTCTCCATGGTGGATGGATAATTATAATCCATGGATAATTTAAACTTTTAAGCACGTGTTTGTATATATTATGAGGCGAGCTGGGTAGATGAAGGTGCCCGTGAACTCCGCCTCACCCGACTGCCGCTGATAAACAGTCCCCTACAATGACGACTTTAAATTGTCGCCCGGGGTGGGCAGGATAATCCACCTGATGAAAGCTGAAAACAGCTATCACAACTGAGTAACCATTGTGGGGTTTCGTACACTTGACAAAAAGCCTTTGACGGAGAATTATACAAAAGGACGAAACCCAACATTCATATGTCTATTCGCTACATTAAGCCCCCCATGTTCAAGCATTTTAAACTCTCTACAACATCTTTCAAGAAAAGTTCAACAGGTGGCTTTGAACTGCCATGGAACAAGTAAGAAACCATAGGGGTCTAAAAGGGATCCTCCTCAAGAATACACGGGCCTTCAAATTCCAACTCGCAACCTTCTCGTGGTTTGGCCCGGGATTAGGGGGGCTCTTCGCCCTGAAATAATGGCGAGCTCTGGGTCGTCGTCGGGGAAAAAACCCTTCCCTTGACTACCTCCCCGACGGCGACGACCAAAGACAACACGGACGGATGATGACACAAGACGGAGGCGAGCTGGGTAGATGAAGGTGCCCGTGAACTCCGCCACACCGACTGCCGCTGATAAAAAAGTCCCCTACAATGACGACTTAAATTGTCGCCGGGGTGGGCAGGATCATCCAACCTGATGAAAGCTGAAAACAGCTACCCCAACCTGAGTAACCATTGTGGCTTTTCGTACACTTGACAAAAAGCCTTTGACGGAGAATTAAATACAAAAGGACCCAAAACCACATTCATATGTCTATTCGCTACATTAAGCCCCTCATGTTCAAGCATTTTAAACTCTTCTACAACATCTTTTAAGAAAAAATTCAACAGGTGGCTTTGAATGCCATGGAACAAGTAAGAAACCATAGGGGTCTAATGTGGGTCCTCCTCAAGAATACACGGGCCTTCAAATTCCAAACTCGCAAACTTCTCGTGATTTGGCTCGTGATTAGGAGAGTTTTTCTCCCCGAAACTAATGGCGAGTTCTGGGTCGTCCCCTTCCCTTTGACTACCTCCCCGACGGCGACGACAATGGGCAAAACGGACGGATGATGACACAAGACGGAGAGGACCTCGACGTGGGGGAACCACTGCCCTCCCCATAAGCTTGTGGCTGGTTCTGACCAGCACAGACCTGTCCACCCTTTGTCCCCCCGCGTCATCCCTTACGTCCCTCCCTTCGTCTCGATTAGCTAAGTTGCATAAATATGAGACGTTGAGCAATATCCAATCAATTTCCCAAACAAAAAACTCAAGCATACACAAGATAGGCCAAAAAATGTTTGTTGGGGTTTTATAAAGAGGTAGCCATCAATGTTAAAATTAAGGTGTAGTGCAATCACGATTTAAGGGATCGTTCACCTTTTTATGTTAAGGTGTTCCCAGACATCTATTTACCTTTGACCCATTTACAACAAATTATTGACCTAAAAATATCGTAGTTACGCTAAATTGATTATTAAAAGTAAAAGCATACCGTCAATAATGTCTGGGCCATGATGATTAGCCAAGTTGCATAAATATGAGACGATAAGCAATATCGAATCAAATCTGGGCCATGATTGGCTGCTGGCACCTGGATAGCTTCATCCTAGCCGACGTCGTAGTCGTCAATTGATCACCAAAATTGCCCGGGGATATAGGATATCCCTATCCTCTACCTTGCCGACGACATTTTCGATAAATGATTTAGTACGTTTTGGGCCGAGTGGGGACATCCTGTTAAGGAATTTATCTAATGCCTCTGTGGTGCTGCCTTATGAGGAGGTCTTTGGGACAATGGAGTTTTCTCCTAGGTGGCTGGGGCTCTATACCGTTATTCGATCCTCTCCATCTTTTTCGACATGAGGAAGTCCAGCTTCGAAAGAGTTCTGAAAAATAAAAATAAAATTTTTAACATTAAATCTGAAAGGAATTAGGTCTACCTGAGCTGCATATTTACGATAAATGGAAAGCAGTACGTCTGGTGCTATTTTCCCCCTAGCATCCCCCAAAGATTTCCCCTCCCAAATTATAATTATAACATTTAAATTTTCGTACAAATTAACAACGGAAAAATGAACAAATTAAATTCAAAACAATAGCATGAACTTGGATTTACTAAGTTTAAAGGCGCGTCAACCGTTAGATCATAATGCACCACTCTAGCCTAGGGGATATGGGGAGGAAAGTCCCATGCTGGTCAGAGCCAGCTAAGGGTAGGGTTAGGAAAGGGGGGGGGGTGTTACCACGTCGCGGTCGTCATCGTCTGTGTCATCGTCTGTGTCATCGTTTGTGGTGTCATTGACGTTGTCATCGTCGAGGAGGTCGTTAAGGGAAGGGGAAGGGGGGGATCCCACACGGTATGTGGAAATAGCTCAGGAAGACTCGGTTGAATGCTTCTACATGGTTGTTGGTACTTCTTGTCTGCCTGTAAACAGTTTGTCCTACTCGCAAAATCCATTGATAGTTTGTTACTTCATTCAAACCAACTCTCGCTTGGTCTGGTTGTAAAAGTCATTCAAATGGCTAGATATTCTTCAATGTTTTCAATTGTTACTCGAAATCCTAATTTCGCATCTTAATTAGGCAATGTTTTGACTTGATATAACTCAAATAACCGGGGCCTTCAAATTCCAACTCGACACCTTCTCGCGGTTTGGCCCGTGAATAGGGGAGTTTCACTGCCTGAAACTAATGGCGAGCTCTGGGTCGTCGTCGGGGAACCCCTTCCCTTTGACTACTTCCCCGACGGCGACGACAATGACAACACGGACGGATGATGACACAGACGGAGACGACCACGACGTGGGGGAACCCCTGCCCTCCCTATACGCTTGTGGCTGGTTCTGACCAGCACAGGCTTTGTCCACCCCTTGTTCTCCCGCGTCATCCCCTACGACCCTCCCTTCGTCTCGATTAGCCAAGTTGCATAATTATGAGACGTAAAGCAATATCCAATCATCGAATAACCGGTCTGCCGCTTTAAGAGGCAGTTTTATGAACAATCTAACCACTTTGCTGGTAGCAATAGCCTGTACCCTGGTTATGTCATAATAATCATACACCTGCTCTTAAGCTGTACCCGTTACCAGCTGCACATCACTTGGCAAGGTTAGGACAATACCGTGCAGGATGCTTGAAAAAATAACCAGGGTTAAGGAAAATTGAACTTAAACGACCAGTAGAAGTCACATCGAGTGCCTCTTGTATCTGCATAAGCCGTTCCTTAAGGTGGATTAAGACTACCTCTGGCTGTCTAGCCGTACCAATGAAACTTAGGAAATGTTTTACTTGGTGGATTTCTTGGTGCTGTTCCCTAGCCTCTGCATGTCAAGTAGAAATACTTTCTTCCAGGGTAGTAACAACATTATTAATTCCTAAGCATTAGGCGGTCGATAATAAGAGTCGTAATTGGTGTTGCCGCCTGCTACTGCGATCTCGCGAGATTCTGTGAACCTTCTAATGAAGTTTTCGGAAACGCGAACTGATTGTGCAGCACTAAATTTATTGCGCTCCCGCCTCATCACTAATTTCCTCAAGCAGTGCGATGCTTATCGCCTGCTGCCGTGGGCGCGGACGCGGGTATTGTGGGCGTGGACGTGGACGCGGGCGCGGTGGTCCTGGGCGATCTCTGCCGTACAGCGTCACCTGCAACGCAACAATCACATTGTTATCACGACAATTGAGGCGCCAAGTTCGGTTTGGATTCAATCATGGGCCAAACTGATTTGCAATGTGCAAAAGGCAACTGCTCTTCATAAACATTTTAGAATTTCAAATATATAGTAGTTGGGGTTTTACTTCTACTACCTTCTGATAACCTTAGTGTTGTGTGCCCTTAAACCCTAATAACTAACTAACTAACTAACTTCTACTAGTAGAAAAATTGTTTATAAGAATGCCTAGCTTAAATATCATCACAATTATTAGTCATTGTGTGGCTTGTTGGTCTTGTGGTTAACGTCTTTGCTTCCAATGTAGAAGGTCCGGGGTTTGATGCCCGCTATAAGCAGAAGTTTTTAAAGTTTTAATTTGCACTCGAGTCCATCAGTCCTTGAATTTCTATTTTCTATAACAGATAAATCAGATAGGGTACTGAAATCATTGAATAAATTATTATATATATATATTTTTATATTATACATATAATATATACATGATATGTATATATATATTATATCGCAAACTTTCACGGATTGAATATGCAGACATTGAATTTTCGGGTAGACCGTGTGGTTTTATTATGAGTTCCAACGTTTCGGGCAGTTCTCACTGCCGATCTTCAAGGAAATTTAAAACATAAAACAATATCAAAACAAACAAAACCTTACTTCTTAACAAACACTGCAACTGGATACAAAGACAAAACCAAAAAGCTTAGAAAACATAGGTACTAATGACAACATATTATGAACATCCAGATATTTTAAAAACTGTGAAGACATCTAGATGACCTCAGCGTACGAGTAGATGGCTCAAGGGGTTCTTGTTGAATTTTCTTCCTCTTGTCAACTCTTGTTGTCGGAGGTGGACGGCCTAATAACATGTCCACAGGGAGAGCTTTTGGTTGAATATGACAGCCTTGCAAAACATGTTTCCATGTGGCTGGAAGTCTTTTAGCATCGTCCCGTGTGTTCATGTTGTGTTTCCCTTCATTGATCATCAATCATCAATCAATGAATAAATTATTATATATATATTTTTTATATATACATATAATATATACATGACATGTATATATATGTTATATCGCAGACTTTCACGGATTGAATATGCAGACATTGTATTTTCGGGTAGTCCGTGTGGTTTTATTATGAGTTCCAACGTTTCGGGCAGTTCTCACTGCCGATCTTCAAGGAAATTTAAAACATAAAACAATATCAAAACAAACAAAACCTTACTTCTTAACAAACACTGCAACTGGATACAAAGACAAAACCAAAAAGCTTAGAAAACATAGGTACTAATGACAACATATTATGAACATCCAGATATTTTAAAAACTGTGAAGACATCTAGATGACCTCAGCGTACGAGTAGATGGCTCAAGGGGTTCTTGTTGAGTTTTCTTCCTCTTGTCAACTCTTGTTGTCGGAGGTGGACGGCCTAAAAACATGTCCACAGGGAGAGCTTTTGGTTGAATATGACAGCCTTGCAAAACATGTTTCCATGTGGCTGGAAGTCTTTTAGCATGCCCTTGTTCTGTGTTTGTTCATGTGTGTTTCCGTATTCTCCATCTCCACGACATCTCTTACATTCGGGGCACTTCATGTTCATCTTGCTAAGTTTTAGCTCAATTCAAAAGTTAATCCAGTGCTCCTTGTCGAAAGCATGTTGGAAAAGGTAGGTCGTTGTTACTCTAACTGTCCAACTTTTGGCAGTTTCCTGCCCATCGGACAATTTTAACGGTTAGTCTTCATACGAAAGTCTTTTCGCACTTCCACAGAATTTCAATGATACCAAGGGAAACCGTTAGGAATGTTGTAACTAGTTAAGATAACATAGATGAAACTTCCGATCGTGCTAAAAAAACAGTTCTTATATCTGTTTTTTAGGTAAACGGTTTTTTGCAGTGGTTCCTTCCGTAGCTGAACTCAGTTGATCGGGGTTCATCTTGGAATGTTGATAACAGGTTTTCGATGTTATAGGAATGCTTCGAGCAATTGGCTGAAACATGTTTCAGGAGTAAGGTCTTCGAACCATCATCCCTTTTCAGGGTTGTTTCTCATCATCAGACAGCCTCTTTATCTAATTCAAGGGTTCACTTCTGTGGCAACTTTGCTAGGTTTGCTTGTAGTATGCAGTGTCTGTCGAGCTGTTGAATACGACTGATGGTTGTTTACGGTAGAACGGTATGTTCGAAGGTCGTGCTCTTTTGATTAAAAACTCAAAAATGGTTCGACATTTCTCGTTCTTTTCTATTCTGAATTTAATATGTTATTTAACCCATTCATAATCAAAGAATAAATCTTCCGTCTCAAATGTTCTTATATTCTTTTTTGGTAAACGCTTATTTTACTAACTGTTGTAAAGAGCATTTCCAGTTACTCGGTCATCATTGGAATTTTGATCAACGGTTCATGATCTATAGGTGCTCGGCAATTGTGTTGGGAAATCCTTAGAATAGTGTTTGCAACCAACATTTCTTCAGCAATGTGCTCATCATCAGACAGTCTTTTTGATCTAATAGCAAGGGTGTTCACTACTGTGGCAAGCTGTGCTGGGTGGTGGTGTGAGTCTGCGTTTAAATATCGATCTGTATGCGTTTGTTTACGGTAGACGGTATGTCCGAAGGTCTCGTCCTCTTTCTTGATTAAAAGAACATCTAAAAATGGTAGACATTTGTCTTGTTCTATTTCTATTGTGAATTTAATATGTTCATTTAACCCATTCAGATAATCAAGAAAGATATAAAGTTCGTCAACTCCATGTGTCCATATGGCACATATATCATCGATATACCTCAACCATAAACTAGGTTTTAAACGAGCATTTTCCAGAGCTTTAACCTCAAAATCATCCATGAATATGTTTGCAATAGCTGGAGACAATAGAGATCCCATAGGTGCTCCCTGGACCTGTTTGTACAAGTTGCCATCATATCTGAAATACGTGTTTGAAAGACAGTGCTCTACCAAATCAGTAATGTACCCAGGAGGTTTAATTTTTGAGCGAATAATTTCCATAACCTCTAAAATAGGCACTTTTGTGAAAAGTGAGACCACATCAAAACTCACCAACAAATGTTCAGACTTGGCTGGTTGACCTTTTAGTAGTTCAATGAAATGTTCAGCATTTCGTACATAGGAGTTGGCATCTTCTACGTATGGCTGAAGATACTTAGCGAGGTGCTTGGCAAGAAGTTGTACTGGAGAACCTACAGAACTAACAATTGGCCTGAGAGGAGCACCGGCTTTGTGTATTTTAGGAAGTCCGTACATCTTGGGACAACGAGAAGACTTCTCTCTAGGTATTAGATATTGCTTTACCTCGGGATCAAAACCCGAAACGTTGGAAACTCATAATAAAACCACACGGACTACCCGAAAATACAATGTCTGCATATATATATTATATTATATATATAAGTTATAGTATTTATTATTTTTATTTTTATTTATTACGTGACTTTTCCTGAGAAAGAAAGCATTTTCTAAAACAAAATCATGATTTTTAAAAAGGATTTTGGGAAAGTTAGAATATTTAACCCTGCATTACTCGCGCGTGGTTTTTAACGCCAGTACTCGCGTGGGGTATATATAATTCTAAATTGAATTACCTGTAATTTGGAGTTGGAATGGAGTTTGGATGCAGGGTTCACATATTTTAGTTCATTGGAATGTTATTGACTACTATTTTAAGATAACAACATCAGTTAAGGAATTTAAATGACTGAAATTTTTATTTTATGTTACATATTTACACACATATACACATATTTCACTTTGAAATGGCAGTAACATCTTTAAATACCAAATTTTTATTGAAGGATAATATTTTATTTGGATTTTATAATAAAAATTGTTGACATATACTTATACTTACTTATATACTTATATTCTGTAAAAATTTGCCATTTTGTTTTTCAGATCCAAACCTAAAAAAAAACTACAATTTTTAAAATTTCCAAATGCATAGTTGCATTTTTGCGCTGTTGTAGTTGGC
>JAMZAV010004114.1:0-59694 GCA_024449915.1 Sweltsa coloradensis
AATAATAAAAAAACTTTGTTAATAATATTGTTGCAGGTCTAGACATATTTGCCCTGGCTAATAGAGAGTTGTATCTAATCGAAGCTTAAAATACCCTTGGTTTAATAAGATAGTAAGTGACCCAAAACGAAAGAGATTATAGCTATGAGGGGCAAAACTAACTGGTAATGTAAATAATAATTTGAACGGGAGCGATCTCCTGCGGGTCGCTTTAAGAGCCTTTCCCGGCTTCTGAAGGGATTTTATCAAAAACAGTTTTCCAACCGGCTTCGGCTGTTACATTTATCGACGGATTTGTGTTTTGTGAATTTACTATAACGTTCGGTTTGTTTCTTAATGGACCAACTATCCCAATTTTGGGTTCGTAGCCAAAGCTATCGTCTACTTTCTCTCCGGCGTGTGAGATTACGGCTATGCTGGACCTCGCCTTTGTAATGTCTTTGTTGATGATTGGTTTTGGACGAGAAAGTGGCAGACGACCATTCCCTGGCCCAAACGGAATCGGGTGTTTACTAGTAGTGGGCTTTTCTTTAATTGCCCTTTGCCTGGGCAGAACTAATCGGGGGATTTTTTAGTTGAGGGCATTTCTTCATTTCCACATGACCGACTAATTGAAGCCAAACGAAGACTTGCATATTGTTTTGGATGCGACGAGAATTTTCACTTAGATAATAGGGTATTGTATAGGGTGATCGCAGGGTTGTGCGCGAACTTGACGGCTTTCTCGTATTTAGTTACGAAACGGATTCACCATGTACGACTATGGGTTGGGCAATGAGAGTTGGCACATCGGCCTCGATCAGGGCAGTGTTGGCACATGGTACTTGGCGTTGGGGTTTGCCACATCAAATACAATTAGACTATGAGGTTCACTATCGCTATTTGGATGATAAGGTTCATTAAGAGGGGTTTTCTTTACATTGTTCGACATTTATAAAAACGGGAATAATATGCTGGGCTCAAGTACGATATAGGGATCAAAATTTTTAAGGACTTCATCGTTACTTGCGTTAACAAGGTCTACTGGTGGCGACTCGGGCGGAGGCGACGTTCGCCGTAGGACTTCTTCTTCGGAAGAAGGTCACCTGTCAGTCGGATTCGTCGTGGGGCGAACTTGGAGAGGAGGCCTTAGTCCCAAGAGTCGTCGGAGTTCGTCCCGTGGTCGGCAGAGGGCGACATCATTCTCTTATGAAAGGTTTGTGGCGGATGGGACGGCAGATCGTTTGGTGGAGTGACCTTCTTGACCGTTTTCGGGGGGAGACCCCGCCCAGAAGTTTGGGTCATTAGATGAGGTAAACTACTGCTGTAGGGCTGGGTGACTTTTGGGTGGATTTCCCTTTTTTGAATTTCTTTGGGACTGGATGCTATGTCGACGTCTCTATCTCGTTTTAAGGGGGTCAGGAGGTGACATTTCGCAGGATTTTCTTTGTGTCATTTGTTTTTGACCGGAGACTGTATCGACGTCAATAGCTGCTAACGCGGGTTCGTCTGAAATTAAGCCGGATTTCGTTTTTGGAATTTCTAGTGGAACGGAGACTATGGCGACGTGAGAATCTTGTAAATAGAGGCCGGGTGACACTTGGCCGGATTTACTGTTTTGGTTATCTTCTGGTTTGTAGACCAAGTCGACGTCTGATTCTCGTAGTAAGTGGTCGGGTGACATTTCGCCGGGGCTCATTTTTTTTTTTTTTTACGTTGAGACGGTGAAGTTGTGTGTAGCTCCTAACATGAGATCGGGTGTTACATCGACGGATTTCCTTCTTGGATTTGGTTTGGGAACGACGCCAATGGCAGCAGGGGCAGCATCTCCTTGGGAAGGTAACTACCCTAACACTGGCGGCACTTATGAATGCGTACACCCTACACTACCCCCCCCTAAAGATTAGACTGGTCTGTGCTGTGCAAAGAATCCTTAACGTAAACATTTCCCAAAACAAAACTAAACGCTAAAAAAACCCTTAGGCGAATAAAATGTAAAACTAGCTAAAACTAAAATCCTACAAACTAAACCTCCGAGTATAACTGAGTCAGTCTTGGTAGCGAAGGGGCTTGGCGCGCACTCGCTGTGAACGGCGGAGACTTTCTTCTGTAAACTACGGCCGAAGAGTTTGAAGCCTGTATCGGCTCGCCACCGGCACATTAGTCGGCTCCTCAGGACTCAAACTGTTTGTTGTACCGACGTACAACCGAAGAGTTTCGGCTGTAGTCAACTCCTTCCGGTGATCGAACAGTCACGGCATTCCCATGTTTGGCCACCACCCGGTAAGGTGTGGGGACGAAAGGAGTAGCCAACTTGTGAGGAGTTTGTTGCTTCACCAATACCTTATCTCCCACAACAAGATCGCGCTCAGCCGCCCTCCTGGAGACATCTGCATAATCCTTCATACAAAGCCTTTGCTATGGCATCCCGGTCCCTCACCTCCGTATCCAAAGTCCTTGACCCAGAGAAGGTAGGCATTTTTTTCCCTGAGCTCTCGTCCAAACAACAGCTTGGCCGGGGAACTCCTGTCGTGGTATGCGGGGTTGTGCGATATGCAAAAAGATATTGCAACAACGCGGCCTTCAGGTCTTGGTTAGTATTATGGCAATCTTCAGACAGCGTACTATGGAGCGGTTCTGACGTTCAACATCGCCATTTGTTTGAGGATGTAGGGGCGGGGTTTTTGTTTTTTTTTTTAATTTTATTGAACAATTTATTAAAGAACAAGCAAAGGAAACAAGCTTACTTCATGTCAACATACAGTTTATCACTCCTTAGGCATACTATAATTTCCAAACACTCTGTAGAACAACTTTCAGAAAACACAAATAATGCTGCTTTTGAAGAAATAACTAGAATTGCTATTCCCAGAGCGCATAAAATTAAAAACAAAAATTTAGAAAACCAAATTCACACCTCTGCTCAGGTACAACTCGGATAAAATAAAGTTGTCCATTTCTAGCCAGGACCCTGGCTTGCACAGGGGCATTTATGACTTGTCTTGCTTGTTGGCGGTTGATGGTATCCGGGAATTCTAATATAACCTCTTCATAAATGTGGTTGAAGCTATCCTCCCCAACAAAATTAAGGTAACGCAACCCCGCCACAGGAAAAGAAATTTTGCTAGTTTCCTGAAGCAAAAGGGCCCCCGTACCCTGAGGGCCTCCATCAACTAAACTGTGGTAGGAGCTCCTTTTCTGTAAAAAGCAAGCACTGGTTGAGTTGTTAGGACCTTTATTATCTGTGACATGGCCTCATCCTGATCAGCGCCCAAAAAGAAACTCGTGTTGGTTTTTAGTAGCTTCCGTAGGGAAACGTGAGTGCAGAATAGTTAGGGAAAAAATCTTTCACTATAAGCCACAAGTCCAAGCAGGGAGCAAGTTCCTGTGTGTTGGTGGGTGCACGGAAACTTTCTACAGCTTCTATTCTACTAGTGAGTGGGGTGGCCCCTTTTGCTGGAGAAAAGATGTCCCCTGAACTCAACCACTGGTTGGCTCAAAACACATTTATCTAGGTTCAGGGTAAGTGCCCAATCTTCCAAGGTTCGCAACAGGGCACGAAGTCTTTGATCATGCTCTCTCTGGGTCCTTCCCCAGACCAGGAAATCATCTATGTAATTTTCTACTCCCTCGCATTCTGCTATGACCTGTTCAATCACTTTTTGAAAAATTTCCGACGCACAATTGAGCCCAAAAATCAAAGTTTTGTAGCGCATCAAGCCAAATGGGCGTGGAAAATGTAGTAATTTCCCGTGATTGTTCTGTTAATTCCAGCTGATGGAACGCTTCATTCATGTCAAGCACTGAGAACACTGTAGCCCCATGTAGTTTGGAGAAAGTTTCCTCGATAAGGGGAATAGGGTGCACTTCCTTTTCGATTGCCTTGTTTGCCTCCCTGGCATCTACAATCAGCCTTAAAGCACCCTTTTTCTTTTCCCCTACAATAAGAAGGAGAAACCCAAACTTAGGGCTGATTCATCCTTTCTATGATGGGTTAGCAAATTTTTTTTTTCCCGGCTAAGCTTTTTGGTATCCAGGAGGTGCAGAGGGTATCTTCTGGCACGTTGGACAGTAGGGGGTTTTCTCGGGTTTTATCTTTAGTGGCAATTGGAAATCTTTCAATCTGCCTATTCCTTCAAAAACAGTGGGAAACTCAACCTTCAACTCGTCCTTAAGACTGTTATTCTTTTTCACATAGCAATCATTAGCTAAAGCACTGCTGGAATTAACTATCATGGCTGTGTTTGTCACTGTTTGCTTACCAGCATGCGAGACCTCAGATAGCTGTCGTAAAGGATAGCCTAGCATGAGTACCCCCAACTCCCTTGCAGTGCGTTTGGACAGCAGAGGCCAGCCCCCGCAGCTCATGACATAAAACTTTGCTTTAATGGTTGCCTTATTGTCCAAAGTGACAGTGGTGTCAAAACGTCCTAGGGGTATGAGTGGTTTAGTGGCTCCAAACGGAAACAATAATTTTTTGTCAATGACTGAGGTGCCCTTGCGCTACACAGTCGGTTCGCCCGTCGTCGCTATTGTAATTTGAGCACACTGTACACACCTGTGTCTCGGGCACTGTCCATCCGTCGACAGCCACGAGCATCCCCTCCTAGCTCCTCGGCTCTCCGCTAGGGGCCCGCATCTCCTTGGGAAGGTAACTACCCTAACACGGCGGCACTTATGAAAGCTAAACCCTACACATGTTAAACAAACATCAAGTAGGGACTAGGTATTTTTAAATTCTTTATTCATTCATTTCACAAATTGAACGTGTATGGCACAGTATGTTACTTCTCCGTAGAGCCTCCGTATGCAGGTTCTCATCCTATTTGTGCCAGTGCAGGGCCGGTTTCACTGACTAGGCCTATTATAATAATCAATAAATTTAGGGAAAAAATGCCGTATTTAAATACTTGAACTAGCCTAGTCTAGCTAACAAAGGACCCAGCTTGGGCTAGGGCCTAGCCTAGTCATAGCAAATTAAGACATGCACTTTTCCCAATCATTGAATTTTTTACTATTACTACTTGCAGTCGCTCACAGTACAGAAGTAAGTAGGAAATTATGCATTCTCTAACGGGATTTTAATTAGAAATTACTCACTGCATGTCTGAATCAACTCCACTTATTATATCATGGTAGCAACTGTTACAAAAGAAATCTAAGCTAAGTACATCTAAGCATACTAGTACCAACTTATGAAAACAAAGCTAACCGATGGCGGCAAGCTCAAACATGTAATAGGACGTATTGATCCACAAACACAATTGGAAATAGCCCCTAGCCCTGGGCCCTATATGCTTTGGCCTTAAGAACCTGGATCTTTGGGCCCTGGGGTGGGCCTACGAATTCAAGTAGGCTAGGCTGGGCCCCTCTATAGGCCTAGGCTATTTCATAGGTAGGCCCTAGGCCTAGGCAACTCAAGCTTCTTACCACTGAACTTCGAGCCAGGGCATTTGAACACTCTTCATATGCCAAATTCTTTAATCTGTTCTGTAATAGTAATTTTCTCGGCATCCCATAGCCACCTCTTGCCCTCAAAAAGTTTATTAGGCCATTTCGGCCTCATATGTCCTAATATTCCCCTTTTTCGAGACATTATTAATATTTGTTTTTGTAGGGTGTTCAAGATAGTTTCAAGAAGCTGTAAAGAGAGGTTATGTTTACCTTTTTTTGCGGTAAAATGTTTTCGAAATTTTCGTTTCTTATTGGTTCACGGGACCCCGAGTTGCCGTTTACCAGTCGTAGAATAGAGCTCGGTCTAATTTCGACTGCAATCGCAGACTGGGGAAACTGGGGTACTGCGCATGCGCCGCCAATCGTAACTCCTCTACAATTGCAGTCCCACGACTCTAGTAGCTGTGTGATACGGCCTTATATGCGTTGTTAACACGTCAATCATAGCCGCATGGGGTAAGCTGTGTCTCCCTGAGTTTCCAAATTTTCGTGGGTCGTCCCAGAAAGTTTGTTGGGGCCCTCAATAGAGTAAACCTTTCCCACTTTCTATAGGTAGCGAAAAAACAGCACAATCAGCAAAACAACAAACGCAAGGGTTGTAAACTAATTCAAAGAAATCCACGCTTTTTAGCTCCTAATTGTACTGAATGTTACCGGGAATCGAGGGGACAAGAAGACGACTGGCGCCCCAAGAACAATGATTTCCTTCAGTGTTTCACGTTTTCTTGTCAAAAACACACGCGTTCTTCCTTACGTTACGATTAAACGAAAACCTGTGGCAGATTTTTTTTCGAAAAAGTGTAGTAGGAGTAGCGATCTCCCAGTTCCGGGAAGGGTAGTGTTGTTACCGCGAGTGGTAGTGTCATTTAGAGTGACTGGTAGTAGCAGCAAGTGCAAGAAGCATCGATTTTGAAATTGTAAGTGATGAGGCTTTTAATTGATTCGGAATGTGAAGATTATTGCGAGTAAATGAAAGATCGAACTAGTGGCGACACGGCAGAAAGCGAAAACGCCACAGTTTCGGAAGCGTTTTCTTCCAAATGTGTGCCACCTGGAAACCAAGTGCCATTGCATCGAATATAAAGATACCATTTCTCCCTTCACTTAAAACCTTTCCGTCCACAAAATACGGACAAGGTAAAGACAGTCGTGGAGAAGCTTCAAAACAGAGTGGGATTCATTCCATGGCTAGAATACAGCACGATTAAAAACGCGGCTTTCTGTTTTGCATTAAAATTTAGTAAGAATGGGGTATGCAATATTTTCATGCATTAGTGTGTGACTGGTGTACCCCCCCTCCTAACACTGATAAAATACAAGCCTGGAATCTGCATGAACCGCGCACTTTTATGAAGGGAATCCGGGGAGGACTGTTTCTAGCAAAAGTGCGTTTTTCTTTTCACGTTTGGCAATATGCATTTTGAGTTTATTTTGTATTTTCAAATCTTCGTCGCTGAAAGTGATCGGAACACCCGTGTGTTGTCGTTTCGGGTTTAAAGTTTATCTCTGTTTGATTCGGATAAGCCACTGTCGGTAACAGTTTTGGGGATTTTTTACTCCGCGGAAATTCTATGAAATAATAGACTCGAACCCGGAAAGGCTCCTCGTTTTTTACACCCGTATACACACATTAACCACCATTGTTAAATTAAAATATCAAATTGTATGACATACTGAAGACTTTGCTAAGAACACACACACACCTGCAAACGCCTCTCTCGATTGACCAGGCACGCGCAAAGTGGTTCTAGGAGGGTGCGTGCCCGCCCGCGAAGCGCATTAGCCCCCATGACGAGGCGGCTAGGCACGCGCCAAGTGCAACACAAAGCGAGGGATTACCACCAAACTGTGAACTACGCACTGAGGGACACATCCGTCCTTTTTTCAAAGATGTAATTTTATAACATATCAAAATAATTCAATCCTTTCTGGGCTTTAAGCATCTACAGGACAATGTGTTAAGGTGCGAAGAGCCTGTAGAAATATGTACTAGCACCGTGACTAGGGCATAATGCGCGTTTTCTTGCAATATTTTTTTTTACCCCTTTTACAATGCTGATGGCTTGGTAGCCGAGAGGAAACTGCTTTATTTTTGTCCGCCTTGATAGCTTTATTAAATTTTTTGCAATAATGATGAATCGCAAATGCGTTGAGGCAGCAAAATGTATATTTGTTTTACTACTGGTCTCTGTGGCTGTTGTAAGTTTAATCCACTTTGAAGTTAACTATCCTGTCTAGTTCTTATTGCAATTTTGGGTTGAACACCCGTTCGTGAGCCATTTTTGGGGAGCAATTTCAAAGATGATGCTTGTACAATGATCATACATCCTAATTCTGACTTGCTCTTGATCATTATTATCATTGAGTATATAACATTCCTCAATGTTATTAGAGCTGCTAAAATACCCAGGTGCAAATAAAACGTCGGCAGGAAATCAGTGCTAGTCCGTGTCTCCACTCTCCAGCTCGCTTGCGAATCATTTTCATATTATCTCGACTCGGCATAATGTTTCCGCCCAAGGTGGCGGGCCGGCGGCCGGCTGCGTCATTGCCATTCACTCACACATTTTTCACACAAACACACAACAAACTTTTTTTTACTTGTTCCAGATGATTGTGAATCTGAGAACAAGCAGCCTTTAAAGTTCTCCCTCAACTTGATTACGAAAATCGATGATTTTGCCCAGACACATATGCTTACAACACTGTGAAATTCATACTGTTGCAGTGAAGCTCGGCATCAAGACTGGCCTTCCCCAGGAATCCAAATATCTTGATTTGTTTATTTAACTCTGCAAGTTTCAACTATCTCACATTGACTCTCTCACTCACTAATCTCACATGACAAAAATGACTTTCAAGTTAACATTTTGCCAGGCTCTCACTTGTAAGAGAAGGTAGTAGGGCTTAGACCATGGCGGATGATGATGATGCCTAGCTTCCATCGCCGGTGAGGATGTTGTCCCAATAAAGGTAGACATTTGTGATCTGGGATTGCAGCTCCTCGGTTTGTTGCAACCGCACCAATGCTGCAATAGTTTTGGTGCACACCAGAAAACAGATTTTTTTTGGTATGCCTACCAATTATTACAACCACAAGGTTGGCCGTGTAACTGTGACCCAAAACTTCGATGGCTCCAACCACTGTTTTATATCATTTAAAGTGCATAAATTCGACCTTAACACCACCAAGTTCCAATCCAACATTATCATAATTAAGCTGGAGGAACGCCTGGTTTTTTGCTCAACGTTCCCGATGCTATAGCCATGCTATCTCTTCGGCCATTGAAGCCCTCAATGGCAGAGATAGTGATTTTAGTCTTAAATGTACAAACAACAAAAAACGAAATACTTATTAATATATAGAGTTACCATATAAATTAGTAGCACCCTTCAATTACTTATAATAATATACTCGGTGGATCTTAATAATACTTTGTGAAGTGTATTCCTGCCTATACGTTTCTTCATATTTTGTTCAGTCGTAAATGAAATGATGCACTTGGTAACTTCAGTAGTGCCAGCAATTCTTGCAAATGGTAAATGCCCCGTCCAATGCGACTGTGCCCCAGGCCTCAGCTAAATTTGTTTTCTTTCTCTGCTTTGTCCTTGCCTGAAGTGTTAATACGTTCTGGTAACACCTAAGTACATCTGAAACGAGATTTGCTGTCTAATCCATGATCGCATCCTCACCTTCGCGGTTAAAGATAATAACCAGGTTTTTAACATTGATATACAAATTGGTTTGTTTATGATCTGGCTAACATCTAATTCCTCTTTTTTGTCACACAAACACAAATTTTTGCAATTGTTTTTTTGCCACTCATATCTACAACATTATAGTATTTGTCACGATGAACCTCGCTGCACATGTAAAAATGACCACTCACAACCAATGCATTACACCTCGCCGATTCAATGTGTTATTGTCATATTGGTGAGGTTGAAACGTTAAATGACCTTAACAAAAAAAATTCAGCATCGATATAACCTCGCTGCCCCGCACCTTTAAACGCAACCCTCTAGATCGAGCCACAGCACGTCCGCGTCCTCGCCTCGCAAGTTGGTCTGTTATTCTTGTCGCAGGCGACGTGTTTTGTCACCGGTTCTCGTTCGGTTCTTGTTTGGGCTTTCCCTCGTGCTAGATGAGTGGGGGCTTGATGGATGGTTGTTTAGGTAGTCAGGCTGTTAAGTTTCTCAGCATCGTTTTGTTAATTTGTGTTAACTTCCGGACTTTGTCTGTTCTGTCCAGACTGAAGCTTGCGTTCTCCTTGAACTCTGCTCGGCAGTCCCGGTTAGTGGGAGGAACCTATATTACTGTCAAAAGTTACAACCGTCCTGTCGGATGGAGACCGTTAAGGCCCGTTGGTCCCCCTTTGGACTGTTCGAAAGGAGTAGGCTATGTGGCCGTACCGGGGGGAAAAAAAAAAAACTTATGATGTTGGTACTTTTGAAAATCTTATCCTGCTAATTAAACAAAACAAGATGGCCAAATTGTTGATATTAGATTAAAACTCAAATGATCAACTTGTTGGAAAATGTGAAAAATAATTTGGTCCTTGCCCTCTTATGAAAAAGTACCTTCAAAGAGATTTGTTAATTAATTTCTGTATTATAAAACACAATTGTTTTTAAAGCATTACCCCCCTCCCACCCCCCCTAATGCATTAAACCAGGTTAAAACAACACATATTTCTTTCTCTACAACCGTTTAACCTGTATAGGTATTGACACCTAGTTCATAGTCATACAACACAAAATTAATTTGTATGCTTTCACACTTGCCAAATATTGTTTTCACCCACAATTTTTATTTTTTTATTATTATTATTTATTATTATTTTGTTTTATTCTTGTTTGTTAAAATTGCAACAAGAAACGGCGTCCGACGCTAGCAAATATCTGTGCTAAACACTCAAATCTGTTGAAATCTTGTGCCGCGAAGAGCCTTGATGAGCACGTGAAACTAACTAATTAGCCACATGCAGTTGTTTCTCCCATAAGTGGGCTCCCTGCACAGGGAAGGGAAATGACTCACTGATGCAGTCTTTGAAGGCGGGCGCAGGTCGTTTTTCCATTGGTTAACTACAGCGGAAAGAAAAAGCACGTCGGCCGAGCAGTCCCTTTGCCGGAGGGGGTTGGAGGCGGGGGTGCCTATTATCCGTCGCTCTTCAACCGCGGCCCTTGATGATGCGCGCTCGCGCACCGTCAAAATCAGTTGCGCCCCTGAGGATCTTTTTAAAAAACACCAGATCGGTGTACTGCAGGTGCATGGTCATTGGGCATAACCTGCATCTGGTCACAGGGTGGGGGGGAGGTTACGGCCATGTATGAAATGCAGCGCCCTTCTCTCACCCTCCTCAAAGCTTTGTGGAAGGTTCTCGATGGTAGTTGGTTGCCAGGCGGAACAAGGCCGAAAGTCATGGAGGGCTTGACTAGCGACAGTTACGCCATCCTCTTGACGCGGGGCGTGCAGCGTGCAGGTTGCGGGCCGCCGAACCCAGCACCTGTCAACGCCCTTGGTGCGCACGATGTCGGTGTGCACGTTCCATCGGAGGTCGCTTGTATGTGAAACGCGAGGTGCGCGCTTGTTCGCGTACTCGAGTGGGAACACCATCGTGGTGGTACAATGAAGTTAAAGTGGGGTGCGACGCGCGTAATGTCCATCATCTTGCACTTGAGGCGTTGAAGCGACATGCATATTCGTCCGCACCAGAATCTGAATGTCGTCTAGGTCTGCTTGGAGGGCGTCTGCATCCTCTTGGGTGCCCACGATACAGTACAGGGTGACGTCCTCACGTACTGGAGCATTTGGATCCTTGCCGGGAGGTAGGGGAGTCGGCCTACGAAGACGTTAAAATTAGCAGGGGGCCGAGCACACTGCCCCTGGATGACGGCCCGAGGGCCCGTCCCTCGGAATTCTGGCGCTCGCCGTTGAACTGACGAAACTGTGTGCGGCCGGACCAGGAAACTCTCAAACCACCTAAGCAAATTGCCCTTAATGCATAATGCTCGCTTGGATGAGTAAGACGCACGTGTGGCACTTTATCGAACGCTTTAGACCAATCGAAAAGACACAGTGAATGTGAGCTCCGCTAACGCTCGTCCAGTGCCGCCGTCCATGAGTCAATGGCGCGGCGAGGAGAGTGGGTGCAAGAACGGCGCTGTCGAAAGCCGTGCTGCGCCGCAGGATGACGTTTTTGGCTCTCAAGGAACTCGCGTCGTCCGTCTCGCACAAAACGTTTCCATCGTCTTACCGACGAGTGAGGTTGATGCTGATTGGCCTGTAGTTCTTTATGTCCTCGGTCTTGTCGCCGTCTTTGTAGATCGTGTCCGCCGACGGACGCCGGGGGGGTTTTCCATTCTGTTGGAATACCTGTTCAAGGCGCCTGTTGAAAAGGTGGGCAGTGAGTCGCTGAGAGCGTTTCGCGGAGTTTTTTAAGTAGAATTGCAGGCACGCCGTCCGGGCCCGCTGCTGTTTCGCTTTAGTCACCCCGTAGAAGCTGTTTTATGTCCCGGGCAGCAAGTCAGCTCGCTCATGGTGGCTGTTCTGAAAGCTGGGTGGCGGGTCGCGTTTTTTCCCTGGTGAGACGGGGAAAATGTTATCCGCCCGCGAGAAATTGCCTCTTGGAACGCCTCACTAAAACAGGCTGCCACCCTCTTTTGGGGTCTGACACGGTTTTTCCCCCTACCTTGAAACTCGCGCGAGCATCGTTCGGAATGGTTGCCTTGGAATTAATGTTAGCGCCAGAAAACTTTTCTGTTGTCTGCACCTCGCCCAAGTCCCCACATCCAGTTGTCCTTGCCGTCCGAAGAGCCACCTGTGTCGATCTTCTGGCGAGCAAGATAGGCATCTCGTTGCGTCTCTCAATTTGTTTCCCGCCATCGGCAAACAGTCTGTCCCACGGACGGGAGGGGGGGGGGGGGTCATCTTTTTAATGCTATTGCTTAGCCAGGGTTGGAAGTCGACGCTTGTTCCCACCTACTCTCCTCTTTGGAACGTGCTCATCTGCGCACTCAAAGATCGATACGCTTCCAGTTTTCCCAGGCTTCATTGACGTCTTCCCGCTGCACGCACCTCCGGCATTCGTTCATTAAGCATTTCGTCAGGGCCTGCCAGTTTTGCTTTAGTGAAATCAAGAACATCTCGGCCTGCACTCAACAGGACGATGGCAGTCAATGATATTGTGTCCAGGACAGCGTCATGGTCACTCACGCCAGGAACCAACCTCACCGTTGACACGATGCGGGCGCATCGGGGGCACAAAAAGGCAGCAGGTCGATAGTCTTCTCACTCGAGTTTGTGATTCGGTTTGGCTCAGTGACCAGTTGAGAGAAAGCCAGTTCAGCGGAAAGCATATATAAAATCATTGAGAGGTTCTGTCGCGCCCTTCTGGTGGGTCCGAACGCACATCATATGTTAGATTAACAATTCGCCAGCAAGAGGCAGCCATCGAAACTTTGGCTGCACAGCACAACTAAGTCCAGGGGAGTGCGAAAGTCGGCGTTTTGGCTGCACTGAACATGGCGGACAGTATGCTGAACCCCACGGCTAGAAGTCGCAGGTTGCCGACTTTGGGGGGGATTTTCCGCCCAGACAATTTCAGCCCGCTTTCCGAGGTGACCAGCGCTTTGGCTGCAATATAAGACACAATACACGTATAATCCCATATTCAATTATAGATTGTGCTAATGCATAATATAGGTTTTTTTAATGTAGTATGTGTTTAAGAAAATTTATAAATGTGTAAAATTTGTAGATTATGCAATGCACCTACCTAAGTAATTGTAATTACAGAGACGTTTTCTATCCCAATGCAGCTGCATTTCTTGTATCTGAGAGGCAGTTTTGGCTGAATGTACATTTTTGTTTGCAGGTCCTATTGACTTTCAAGTGGATGAAATTGCAGATTAGTTTCCGCCATTAATGCCATGTCTTTGTCGGATGAAATGGTGGGATGGCACCAACAAGAGAGACATTAGTTTTATTTGATTTCAAGATCCAATTTTAAGAAACAACATAGTTTTTCTTCTATAAACTCAAAAGGTCAAACGCAAACTTAAAGAAAAGTGGTGCGAAGATGGCATATCATGCAAAATAATAAGCTTCGCGAATAAAAAGGCTGTAACACCTGGATCTCTCAAGGCGCTCTTCTCGAAACGCGAAGAGGTTTTCTGACCCATCTACGCATTGGAACACACACATGTCACTCAAGGATTCCTTTTTAAAAGGTGAAGACCCACCACCCGTGGAGCAGTGTGGTGAGATTTTTAACTGTAAGCACATTTTTAGTAGAATGTTCCTAATACCTGGACTAGAGGAATGATTTTAAACTAAAAACCTATTTAAAAGAAATTTTATCTGATGAATCTGAGAACACTAACCAATGTTTTTTTTAATAACCTGGAAATCACTACCGCTGTACAATAAGATTTAAAAATAACATGTCATTATATAAGAGAATTCGGGCACTGATACCCTTAGTGTTGTGTGCCCTTAAACCTAATAACTAACTAACTGCATTGAGATCACCGTCATCCTCGTGTATAGAGAATTGGTCAGGATCAATTAGCTTTGATGAACTTGAAAAGATTTTCATAATGGTCAGGTTTTGGCGCAATCTGCCTGTCTCCTAAGCGCCCGTCCTCTGTTAGCTTACATATTGATAAGGTTTGTCAATAGTTATTATCCAATGAAACATATACACAACCTACTAATCATAATCGTCCATGTTCTATTATACCTATTCTTCTACTTAATAAATAACATATCGAAGTTGACTTAGCTGACCCCCCCCCCCGGACTTCGACGATAGAATCCGCGCAAAACTGGTCACTGTTGATCCACATGCCTTCTAAATTGTGCACAGCCTTTCAGTTTTCCTTACGCTTTTGCTTCCACTATGACAAAATTTTGTATTCGTTTCTTCTTGTGCTTGTGTTTGCGTTACGCTATGCTTATGCTTGCCAATTGGGCTTGGCACTTAACTCTTTTTTTTCTAAACCTTTTTGGTTCGAAAGGGGTACGGTCCAGTTTTACACGTGTTTATCACTACCTTTTGCAAAGCCTGACCATGTACAGAA
Organism: Sweltsa coloradensis; assembly: GCA_024449915.1. Classification (NCBI taxonomy): domain Eukaryota; kingdom Metazoa; phylum Arthropoda; class Insecta; order Plecoptera; family Chloroperlidae; genus Sweltsa; species Sweltsa coloradensis. Next base: position 14,518 of record JAMZAV010004114.1, read on the forward strand.
AGATATGTCCCTCGAGAAAGCCACCTGGACGTTTATCGTAACATACACCCGCCTGTTTGCATAATTCTGATTTTTTAGGTACTGTGTTTCGACAGTGTCCATGGTGTGATTAACCTTACATTGGAACATTAAATTTATATATTTAGGATACATATTGCCTATTAAACTAGATTTGGACACAACCTGGGTCCGTCCCGTCGGGGAACTGGTCCCCTTCCCTTTGACTATCTCCTCGACGGCGACGACAATGACACCACGGACAGATGATGACACAGACTGAGACGACCACGACGTGATGGAACCCCTGCCGCTCCCCTGTAACGCTTGTGGCTGGTTTCTGACCAGCACATGGGCCTGTCCCCCCGCGTCACCCCTTACGTCCCACCCTTCGTCTCGATTAGCCAAGTTGCATAAATTGAGACGTTAAACAATATCCAATACATAAAATAAAGGGAAGAAGTGCTTATGTTACTTTAGAGGAGGAGAAAATCGAGGATAAAACCAATTCGCCCACAAGGCGTCATTAATCACTCTAGAATTCTGAATCACTTATTCTTACTTGAGCATTAGCTTTGATGCTATCGGAGAACAGTTAGAATCATTTCGAACCAGCGCATTATCCCCTATAACTTTGTTAAGTTTCTCTGTTGATATCTTAACTATAATTTTTTAAGTTCCTTTCATACCACAGTTATTTGCATTCTTAGATCGATCACTACTGTTGTTTTTTATTCCAGTCCACCTTTTATTATGAGTATGCTATAGTCAGTAATTGTTGGGTGTAATTTATACACTCAACTCTAATATGGCCATAATCTGTTTATTACCCAATCGATAAGCGTTCTTCTCAACATTAGTGACTCATAGTATCATCCTAAACAACCTGCTTGCATCCATTATCTGCAAAAATGTAGCATCGCCGCGATGAACCTCAACTACACTTATAAAATTATAGCTCGCACCAATTTTTAGACACCTTGGAGATCAATATGCTTAGTGTCATCATACGATTTTTGAATAATTTCGATGTACTTCACGTGCAACGTGATATGACCCACTCGCCGCCCCGCACCTTTTGACTGCCATCTCTACACAGCTACAGTACACCAGCGGCAGCGGCAGTCTCGCAGTCGTTCAGTTTGTTCTTGTCGCAGGAGGACGTGTTTGTCTACCGATTCTGTTCAATTCTGTTCGTCCTCCACAGTACAAGGACTTTGCTTCTGTGTCTGACTGAATGTGTTTTGTTTTGTGGGTGTGTTACAGTTACGAGGATGTCTGTTCTGGTCCAGACTGAAAGTTTTTTTTTTTTACTTCTTTGTCTCTATTACTGTCAGTCAAGTGCTTGTTATCTCGGTTTCGCCATCGTTTGTTCCGTCCATACAGCCCCGTGAGGTTATGTTGGTCAGGGTGATCTAGCTCGTCTTACTCTGAGTGTGTTGGTTTTCAGTAAGTCTTTTTGGCTGTTGTGTCCTCACATTGTTCTGTAAATGTTTGTTACTTCAACTTCACGAGGTTGTTCTGTTCTGTCCAGCCTGGAAGGTTTCCTTTGCTTTTTATTTCGTCCATTCTTGTCAGGGTAATGTTCCCTTGGTTACCTCCTCAGACCCAGGGTTTACTATTTAACAATACTGCACCGCGTGTGTAACTCATAGGCACGCCGGGTCTGAGGACCTTAATGACGCAGACAACGAATAACATGCTGTGTAGTGTGTGCCTTTTCCCTTGGTACTGGAGGTCGACCCCCTTACTACCCTACTTTCTCGTTCGGGGGAGGTTGTGTTTCCGGATCCGGGGATGCTTGGAAATGAACAAGCAGACACAAAATATGCAAGATCCACCATGCAAAATTAGCACACGCAGATTGCCAATTATCTACCTTCAGATATGAAAGTAATTTTTTTTAAAAAAAAAAAAAAACCAGACAAGCTTCCACAAACAATGCAAAATGATTGGGACAAGATTGCACCTCAACATAAACCATGTTAAAAGTGGTTTTCATAATGACTATTTAATAACACTTGGGTACTTGCTGGTGTACTTATTTTATAAAAAAACAATTGGGTATCCTGCTAGTGTACTTAATTTATAAAAATAAAGAATTAAAAATAAAGTCTAGAATCTTCGTTTTTTAACGTCCACAGTTCCAAAAATTGCATTCAAGGATTTGCCTTTAAACAAGCTTGGGCCTTGTAATTTTGGCTTGCTGTTTCGTACTAGGATAACAATGCTCTAAAAGAATATTTCATGATTTTCATGGAAATTATGTGGGAATTGAATAGGTTGTAGGTTTGATCAAATAATATTGTAATAACATTGCCATAACAAGTCTTCTGCACTCATTGTGGCAGCAATTTTTTTTAACTCATTGTTTTTTGTTAGGCTATCGAAAACTTTTCATCCTTGACGGACCACCAGTTGGGAGCTTTTGTAAACAACATCCCTATTTTCACTTCGTCGTAGATCAAGCGAGCAGTAATCGTCGTGTGCTTTTCACTACCGACATTCTCAATTCTTGTTCATACTTGACAAAACCTCGATCTATATGTATGGGGAGTTACCCGACCTTGTACTTTCTCACTTTGGAACAATTACTTTTGGATAGTAAAAATAGCCACAGTCTTATATTGCGAGAGTTTGTGTTGTCCATCGGCAATTGGAACAGGAACAGCACTACCCTGCAGCTGTAAGGTCCATCCTCCCCCTGCATTTGCATCATTATTCCCAAACACATCACGTCCTCAGAAATGTTTACTCTGGTGGGTTCAGGGTCTTTGGAAAGAGCATGGCTTCGAACCATTTTGCCGATGACTGATTACGCAGTAGGCCTACTCCTTCTTGCAATCCGGATTTGAATTTGATAGGTTCATTTAACAATCGAATGAAATGAGAACCGCCGAATTCCGGTGACCTTTTAACTCCTTGTATGGTAGTTAGTATATTTTAAGGCTATGCTAGATCTATGACCGCATCATTATGTAATCGTGTGCTCATTGGGGAGATGTCATGAACAATAAATATTGTTGATAAGTGGCAAGCACGTATAAATAGTTTGCAGAGAGAAGCAGCTCGCGGGTCTTTTGGACTAAAAGAAAAGTCAATTCTTTGGGGACCGTCGGCCTGTTTTCGAGCTACGTCTTTTGATATTCCATCATCATCAGGCAATGTCTTATCTTACCATTCCTGACAAAATGTCTCCCTTCAATTTTGAAGGACATCCTCTAATGGAAATCTGTTTTTTTCGCGGCCATTCTAGTTTTCAAATCTTTTGGTCCTTGTCTTTCATTATAGTTCCAATGAAAGAATTTTTTGGGTTGCAGTATTTCAGCTTTGTTGTGAGTTGAGCGATTTTACTTCCCTATCTATATCAGATGGGTTGGCGCTTATATTTTTCAAATTAGCTGTCTAATTTTTTGCTCTCTAGACTGGTTTGTACCAGCTACACGAAGTGGTGATCCCTGGTGATTTTAACTTCCTAGAGCTTCTTTATAATAATAAATACATTTTATTAAGAGTCTACCCACTCAGTTATATAACTGATTTTCAGTGGGGGACTTTTAAATCAAAGTGACCAAGCCAACCCTAACAGGCCCCCGCCAATCGACGAGTGAGCGATAACCAACCAAAGATCGATATTTTTAATAGGAAATATATGCATCAGTGGTATTGACAGTGCAAACACCCTGAGTCAACGCCAGAATCACAAGGCCGTTCAGACAACTCTGAAATTTATTATGTGCTTCGTTGCTAGTAACGGCTCCAGAAGTTACCGTGTTACAACTTCTAAGACAAGAACTGATGGACTTAAGTCAAATCAGAAGTTAAAAAAGCTTCTGATTTAGCGGAATCGAACCCTTGACCTTACTGCATTGGAAGCAGATACTCTACCACAGACCAACGGGAGCCTTTACTCATAATACAGGGAGCATTGTAAGATGTCTTTCTCATGACGAGTATTTCGTTAATAACAAAAAAAATATCAGATCAAACACAAAACAAACATTGTCCGCTCGTTTCGGGGGGGGGGGGGGGAAAGTAACCTTAATGTACACATAGAAAATCACTCACCATGATTACACATCTTTTAGGCCAAGTGCTGCTGTCATGACAGTGATTATAGAAACCTCCAGTCCAGTACACTTCACGTGTAAAATCGTCGATAGACCTCGCCGCCCCGCACCTTTTTAACTACCACCCTGCAGCTTACACGCCCACAGCAGAGCAGAGCCTGCATCGGAAGTCGTCTGTTTTCTTGTTCGCAGGTGGACGTGTTTTGTCAAGCTGTTTTGTTCTCTTCTACAGGGCCTCCGCCAGTAACAGGTTGTTTAGCTTCCTATTACTGCAATATGTGTTGTTTGAGCAAGTCTTGGCTGTTGTGTCCTCGCATCATTGTGTGGAATGTTTTTGTATTACGAATAGGGCACACCCACCTCACCCATGCCTATCTTTTTACCAAATAAGATTGCTCCGATTTGTGACACGGTGGTGATGTGTTGGCGATCCGTTCATCATTTTTGACTGACTGCTCTAAGTATGATGGTTTTTGAGACTCCAATTAAATTTAAATCTATGATATGAAGACTTTTGTCTTATAAAACAGTGAAAAACTTATCAGATTTCTGAACCTTAGCAATCTGATCGACAAAACTATGACCAGTTCATATAAAAATAAAAAATTCCATGAAGCATGTTGACTTTGCTATTCCATTATGACGACGTGTGGCAACGGTTTCCTGATAATGATTATGATTATGATTTTGGTAATTTTACATTTTCTACATATGACAAGACTTTAAGCATGTAGAATCCTTTTCCCGATTTGGCTTGTCTACAAATATATCGACCTTGGCAAGTCTTTTTATGACGATGATATGAAAAACACTTAACCTTATTAACCGTATTTTTACATTCATACATAGATAACTAAATATCTTGGAGGGCGCGAATAAATCTTGCCGTTGAAAGCGCCCTAAAACTGAACTAATACTAATACTAATTTGTAAACTTCAGGAGGTTGTCTACTCTGTCCAGTCTGGACGGTTGTTTTCTCTTTGTTCTGCCCGCTTGTCAGGGAAGTGCTCGTCATCTTAATGTTGTTCTCAACATCCCTGTTTATGTCCCTGACAGCCATGTGGGTGTGATGTTGTGTTGATGATGTGAAATGTTTTCAGTGTGTAATAAAAGCTAGAAACACAACAAGTTGCCTGATTTCATGATACACGAAGCTTTGATTAATAAACAAAATTTCAGTCCTTATTTAACACAAGAACCAACAAAGTTTTCTTTGCAAACGATTCACCTTCATTTTGACTGCCTGAAGATTGAGATGTTTTACCTATTTCTTGCAGGCGGGTAGGTCCAGTTACTTATACTTCTGAATTTTCTGAGATAACAACGTTTAGTTCTAACTAGACATCCATTTTTAGAAATACTACATTGTTACAATCACTGTGACCGGAGTGGGATTTCTTTTGGTTTTGACCTTCGTCGTCCTTTTGGTCCTTTTAGGTAAGTCGGCGGACTGATAGGATTCTTGTGAAGACTCTGCGATCGGGGATCATAATCTCGGTTGGACTGTGTTTTAAACATACTGTATTAAATGATGCATTAAATGGTAGTAAAGTTACCGCAACCAGACCCTTGGCCAAGTATTTCCCCTTGCACTAGTGTATTAGCGTCGAGGTGGAAGGGAAAGTGACTACACATCTTTCCGACCCGCTCTTGCTATGTTCCGAATGTTTGAAGAGATTGAAAAGAAACTCCAGAATGAGGGGATTCGATCCCTGGACGAGTTCCTCCCTCCCTACGTTTTCTCGATAACTACTTTAAATATACTTTGTCTGAATCGTCATAGAGGTTTGACCGCCCCCTCATGCTTCTTGGGAAATTTTTTTGGCCTATCTGATTGTATCTGATAATCATCGCTATGCGTGCGTTTTTTTTGGATGGTTCTACGGGAACTGTGCATTCTTTGTCGTATGGCACCTAGTTCTCCCGTTAACAATTTCAGGATCTCGCTGTAGGATAGCGCGGAATAATCTGATTTTATCAACCGCTCCAATATTCCGGTCACTTACTAGTCAATGTGCCAACATCGGCTTTCACTCACTTCTGAGTTTAACACAGACCCTTTAATGAAGGGGGCGACCCCCATGGAATTTACTAATGCCTAAGTAATCTTTATTTTTCTTAATCTTTATTTTTGAAGAAAAAATAAACTAACCAAGTAACAGAATTTATTCAAGGGGTTGTCCAAAATGCAAACATGCAACAAGATTTAAAAGTTTCAGTTCATTATTGGACGCGAAAATTAGTAAGCAGTCTAAATATTTAATGTAAATATAACAGACCGTTTTTTACGAGTTTTTCCTTTTTGGATTTAAAATAGTCTACAGACAATTCATACATCCATGATGTAGATACAAATTGGTGGGTGAAGTTGAATGGAGTTGCTGGACTGGACTGGAGAACACATTATATAGAATATTGGTATTCTTTCACTGCAATATGATTTCTTTGGCCCCCGCTCTCGTCCCCAGCCTCATCATCTTCTTCGAAGTACACTCCATATCTTTGGACCATCATCAACCATGTTCAAATCATCTTGCTTCCGACTCGTCGTCATCATCATTGTTCCGCAGTCAGTAATCTACACACTACATGTAGTCCAAACTTTTGTGACAATGAGGTAGATTTGTTTAGGGTGAGGAAGAAATGTGGCCTAGTTGTTTGAGGCAAAGGCAATGCTGGCAAGGTTACAATTTCAGTCGAGTTTGCGTTCTCTGAACACTTGAATTGCTGCGTCGTGACTCGAGTCGTCTACGAATCCTGCATATAGGACAACCCCTCTCATATACATCCGTGTTTGATGTCTGACGTAACTGGGAGAAGGTTTCTTTTCTGCTTTGCCGTTTTTGATTGAATCTGGGGAGGGCAAACAACAGTGGCTCAGAATTAGCTGTGGATTGAGGCGAAGGCCACCTTTCGCGTTATCTACTGTGTTTTTTCTCTTGTTGGTGAATGATTATGAAGTTGCACTTAGTTGACATAAAGATTGAGCCTCTACGTTTACACCCAATTTGAGAATGTTTGGGTTCTTGTTGCATTCGTTCACATCGTTGACGCTCTCCTGGGTAGTAGACTTTGAGATCGTCAGCATACATTAAGGCCTTTGCTGGTCTTGAAACATGATGGTTTATCGTTATTGAATAGTGTGAACATAAGAGGGCCTAGATAATTGAACCTTTGGGGCACACCGAATTGACAGTTCAGTGTCAGAAGTACCGCATCAATCAATACGCTTTGTGTTCGACCAGATAGATAGCTAGAATAAGAGTTTTGTGTACTTAACCACATATCCGTAGCCTTGCAGTTTGAGTAGGAGGAGTCCTGTTGGTCTACGCTGTCGAATGCCATTCCTTGCTGAAATCGGTGTAGACTGCATCAACTTGACTTCCATTATTAATGTGAGATTCAATGTCAGTCGTGAATTGGGCCAGGTTTAGAGATAGTTTGCGGGCGGTGTTTACGAGCTGTGCTTGCTCAGGCTGCTCAAATTCCAAAAATAATATTCATTTTTGTGTTTCGAACAGTTTTATTCAATCATGTCAAAGTTCTATGCATTCAGACAAACATGTGCCCATAATTTTTCATATACAACATTCACTTGGTAAGATGATTAATTAAATAATGAATGCAAAAATTAGAGTATGTTTTATATTTTTATTTCTATTTACAAAGGTTACATAAATGTTTGTTGAAATAGCAATTTTAATTTAAAAAGAAAATAGAAATAGGGCAAGAAAGTTTTTAAAATTGACAATTTAGATACGAATGTGTATAGTACCAATTTAGAAAAAGTTAAGGATGATGTTTAATGCTTGTATTAAAAATATAATAGACTTATTCGCTACTGGTCCACGATTGTAGTGGACCATAGGATTGTTGTTGCGGTAGCAGTGGCGACCGAACGTGACGGTTTCCTTTTTTTCCCTGCCCCTTCATTCCTCGCGGCCCCTGCCGTTGGCACCTGTGGAAAGCCAGGTGAATTTTATTTTGTTTTTTATAAGATCAACCTTAACTTTCATCTTTCCTATTTTTTTTAAAAAATAACGAATCACGAGTAATTTTTAATTATTTTTAACTAACCACGGCCCCTGCTGGTTTCGACGTTTTGAGTGTTCTCCTCCACGGCGAAAGTTCTAATGTCTTGTTAACTGATTTTAATAAACACAACCAACATTGACTTGCCAACTGCAGCCAAAACTCGGGAGTCCTTTGGAACTCGGCTTTCCACCACTGTAAAATTTTCGCTTTCGGGTTCTTTGCAGGCTATTCTGAATTGAGGGCCTCATTGGCTGAGTGCATGCACAGAGAGCTATCTTTGACGCATTGTTTGTAAACCTTGCAAAAGGTCCTTCCAAGTGACTGTTTTTAGCTCGTTGCCCCTGGAAAGAAGTGCACACTGGTGGTAAACTCACACTTATAGAATTTTTTTTTATCTTGGTGCGCAAATCGACCATCGTCCCATCTTTGATCGGTATATAATCAGACGGAGAATTCGCATTAGAAATTCGAATGCTAACTGCTCCACCTTTGTACATCATAGATGTCGTCACGCGTTTGACGTGGTGTGCGACAGCCCGTTTTTCACGGACAATGAGGTAGTTTTAAGACCACTCTCATAAACTACATCGAGGATGTATGGATTGGGCGTCCTGTTCGGCACGGCAACGGACGGCGAGCCCCAATGTTTCCAATCGAGTTGTGGAAAAAGATTAGTTTGTTGCAAGTAATGATCATTACTTGAACAATAAAATAAAATAATTATTAACTAGGCATTGGAATGAGGGTGATTGGATGACCAGCGAGCGTAGCAAAGATGCCACTACACTGGAGATTGAAATCTAAAATGTTTGTTTGATTTTTGTGTTTTTTGTTTTTGTTTGTATTTCTGCGTTTGTTTTCGCACGATTCCGGCCAAACCGCTCCGCCCGATCTTGACGAAATTTTTGTTGATACCTTTAGATCTCTGAACTTAGATCTGCTACTTTTTTGAGTGCAAACGAAACATTTTTACTTGTTTAAAATTTGCAACACTTACTATTTTTGTCTCAGACTTACAAGTATTTTGTTCCTCTCTACACCTACATGGATCATATGTGTTGCCAATTTGAGCCAAATCACAACATATACAACTCATCAAAAAACACTGTCCTTGTTTCATTTTCTAACGAGTTGTTTAGTTTCGTTGCTTTGACAATATACTAGGATTGTTACAACACTGGAAGGTCTGCACTTTATTCACTTGTCATATATTAATGACTGTTGATCGGTTTAACCATAGAGATGAACATATAACAATGGGGAAAATAGCATTTAATTAGTATTTAAGAGCAGGTGTGGATACAGGTGGGCAGTCGGGGCGACGACTCCCCACCCCTGAGATGGCAATGGAGCTCCGATTTTCTTCTTCATAGTTAATTAATCACTATCACATCCCTTTATGACGTTTAAGGATTTTAAATTTTTGAACGTGTTTAGGCTTTTTATAGTTGTAAATTTGGCAATAAAATTCACCTCTGCGATAAAGGTACCTGCACCGACCTCATTTTGACCGGATAACTATCATTACAAAGTTTAGCATATAAGATCACCTCACAAATATCACTGTCAACTTTCACTATAACTTATTATGTTAATTTTAGATTTGTAAAAGTTTTTTAAGACTTGAACAAAAGCTGAGAATTTCCAAGTTTTCGCCTTGCAATACGGAGCCTGCCCAAACCATCATAATTATTATTCTAAAAGGTTACTTTCACACCAATGTAATAATGTACCATTACAATGTTTTCAATGTTACAATGTACTGTTTTTACAACAATAGGTAATTGACTAGGGTTATATGCTGCCTATAGTTAATAAAGTTCTAGGGACGATTCAACAAGGAAGATTGTATCTATTTTGCAATAAACAGAACGCTACCATATGTTCAAAACTGAAACATTTCATTTTGTTCTTTTAATAACCCTCATCATCTCAAAGATTTACAGACTCAGAGTTTTGCGTCTGGATAGAAAATGGCTAACTTGTGACCTTATTCATACAGCAAATGCAATGAAGGCAATACCACTGGCGATCGGGATTTCATAACAACGGTATTTTTACAGTATTGTCTTTTGAGGTAAAAATGCACCAATTTTACAGTTCCCAGTTATTTTTTACTCAAAAATGTATAAAACCAAGCCTTCAACCTTCATTAACCACCCATTTTAAGTCGTCAATAACATCGCATGTTTTTAACGCGATTTACGCGGGCTTTTCACCAAACTCCTGTTAACGAGGACAGGTAAGTGTTTTCGCGATAAGAATAATCAAGTGAACGTAACACAGGGATCAGATTTTACTGAACATATATAAATTAGCGTGACACAAAGTATGTTAGGTTGGCATCAAACTCATGTAACATGACATCGAATATGTTATCGTTAAGAATATTCGAGTTGCGTAACAATGGGGATCTGTTTAACTTGACATAATTAAATTTAAATTAACAAAGTTATGTGGTTAGCTAACTTTTGACATAATGTTTGTCTTATACATAGCTTGTTATTGACATAACCTATCCTTTTGCTAGCCAATAGGTGACATTATGAGTTTGTTTATGATACTTCATAACCTGTTATACAACATTACAGTTTTTCTCAGTGTAAGCTAGGGCCTGGATTCTTCAAACGCCTAACTAAGACGTGTCTTAACTAGGACACTACTTAAGTCATTCTAGCTCTTATGACAGCGGATCGGTATTCCTGAAAAATCTTTAGCCCTATTCCTTCAAAAGTGCCTAGCGCTAGGACACTTCTGAGACGTGCAAAAGATAGGTCAGCTCTGCGACGCGTCTTAGCGATGTCCTAGTGAGCAATGGCGGGCGACCGACGGAAGCTGGCTGTAACCACTCGAATGTAAAAGTTCCACAATTTAAAAATGGCGTTTGTGTCTCAGATTTGAATTAGAGTGGTATTTTTTGGATGCAGAAAAATTTGCAAAAAAAATAAAAGTAAAACAAATCATGTAATGCAACATTTTGTTTTAAAAACAATAAAGGGTATCTAACTAAAATTTGACAGGTAGGGGCTAGACCGTTGGAGTATGCCCCCTAAGCCCCTACGCTTACGTTTTCTTTTTCATTTTTTTTTTTTTTAAAAACGTAGTTGTTGGTAAGATTTGCAATTATAAATCAATGCAAACGGTAGAGAACTAATCCCTGTACGTATTCATATTGCTTATACGCCCCTAAGATCTAAAAGGCTAGGGCCTAGCGTAGGGTAGGCTAGGCTAGAGCTATTGACTTGCAAGAGTTGCTACCTCTGTAGGCTATAGGCCTAGCTAGGCCTAGTTCAATCTACACCCTATTTTATTGAGAAATATAGGTACTTGAGCATCACAGTAAATCACTAATGAAATGAACAATCAAAAGGCTATAGGCAAAGCCTAGCTAGCCTATCCCAGGGGGGATCTAATCCAATCTGAAGGCCTAGGCCAGCCCCTAAGTTGTAACTTTAGGTAGCCTAAGCCTCCTGTAGGGCCCTACTTGTAGCCTACTGGTATAGGCCTACATAGTTGCTAATAGGCCTCTGGCTAGCTAACTGTCGTCTATGGCCAACGCGGCTGGTACGATTTGCCATAAGTCCCTAGGCCTAGCCCTATGACTTGGCTTAGGCTACAACTGTCCTAACCTGGGCTCTAGGCTTCACCTACAAGCTATTGTCGAGTGCTTAGGCTTTAAAGTAGGCCTATTATGCCTACTTTCATATAGAGGTACTTTTATAAAACAAGTTTTACTCATTAATTTCATCACAAACCGCAAAGCGATCTTTCGTATATTGATCATTCGCGGCTGCTGCTAACCGAGTGACAAGATTAAGCATATTATAATGCTTGTTGTATCTCAGTGTAGGTATTAAGTTTCAATCAATGTAAGTCAAGTAGGCTCTACTTCTATGACTATGAGCGGTGAAACCATCTGGCAGTCAAGTAGGCCCTCAGTAAACTGCATCCTTTTATTTATTTCTACAAGGTTTAGTAGATTAGGCCTCTAATTTTTCTTCCTCTGGGACTGGACGAACAGCTGAGGGAGCCCAGATGTCAGCCCCTGATCCTTGTTCATCCTGATACAATTAAACACATTATTTTAACTTGTAAATATTGTTTCCTTACATGACATGCTTGTAACATTTATAATTATAAAGGGTGTGCGTTCCTCTGTAATATAGGCAGGTATAAATCTAACATATGTGTTTTAAAATTGAATAATTTGATTGGTTTAGTAAAGTCAGCCTGTTAATATAAAGCACATTTGTAGAGTCCCTAAACCTGTGTAAAATAACTCGTCCTACAAAACAAACCAACATGCTAGGCCTCAACAAAATGAAAACCCACTTCCAATACAATTCCACACACAATATTTTACAGTTACACCATTCTGTGACAAGACAGAATAAATAGGGGCAATAAAATATTCTTAGTAAAACTCATTTCAACTACTTTTGAAGTTAGGCTAGTAGTGATATAGTAGGGATAGTAAGCACTGTAGCTAACTTCCGGTACTCTTAGTTTAAATTTTGTATTAAAAGGTAAAATAATTTGTTTTCCTGCTTGTATTTTTTGAAACACTATCATGGCGATATTGTCATAATAATTCATGGGTTAGTTTGAGTAGACTGTGTGACACATTCTAATAGCAATTCTTTAACAAGAATAGTACTGTAATAAAATCTACTTGACTTATTTATTTTTATTTTATACTGAACAACTCACGTGAGAATTGTAGGCGCCAGCCAGCAGTCAGTCAGTAGAAAACACGAACTCCTTTAGCTAAAGTAACCAGTTATAAATTCAAAACCCATTGGGATGTGAGCAAGGGAAAATTTGAAAACCAGTATCTTGCCAGAAGTAGGCTAGGCCTATATTGTCCTACACAGTTTTACAGACATTATTAATCAGATTAATAAGTGGCTCTAGCCTAAGAATTAGACCGGTCTTGCAAAGAACAAAAATTAACAAGCACAACACAAGGAAAATGGCAATACAATAAATACAATCAAATAGTATGAGTAGGCCTTTAGGCCTAAAATGATTTGTTTAGGCACGAGGCCTTGGTCTGTGTGACCTTGGCTTTGTGGGAGCCAAATACGCAGTGGCTAGGCTAGGCTAGGCCTATTGCGTGCAAAAGTTTCAAAAAACTGTTTTCTTTGGCTACTGGTAAAATAACAGTCTTGTAACACTGGCGAGAATTGTTAATGAATTATGTATCGTACGTTACGGAATGGTGCGTCGGTCCCTAGGTAGGCTGAGTAGGCCTAGGCTAGGCCTATAGGACGGCGAAGCGCGCAGGTTCGAATCCTCGGCGAATATGCAGAACACGAGCAGAAAATCTCGTCTTTGGTAGGCCACAGGTAGGCCTAGATCGTGGAGTCCATCCCCACAGTGAGTAGACCCAGGTGGCCCGGAATTAGGCTAGGCCTATTGGAAAGTACCCCCGTCTGGACCGCAGTCCATCTCTCCTCCTGTACGCATCGACGTCGAATGTTCTTCGTCTTTCTTCCAGTAGCAGGACGAACGCTCGAAAATGTTTCTGCGCAACCTTCTGTCAAGGGCTCCAAGACAACTTCCAACTTGAACGTGAGTGGTCAATTGGCGTTGATTTAGCGTCTGAATTGGTGGATTTCAAATAGTAACTCACTGGACTAGTTTCATTAATATAATTGTAGGGGTTTTCCTTTGAAGTTTGCATTAATTTTTAAGTAATATTTACATCAGTGGTGCAAGGGTTGTGTTTTGTTGTAGCGTCGAATCACAGAGTATTTTGATGCACAGCTTGGGTCGACCAGTTGGCAACACCGCCGAGAAACTACAGTGGTAAATTATGGGCTAATGCTTCCGTCGGTAAAGAAGTAGTCTACAGTTGACGCGGTTCCATTTCAGTCCACTAGGTGGTCGCGCGCGTATCGATTATTGTATTTGAAATATAATGCGGTCATTTTAATGGTCCGCAAATAACCTTCGAATATGTAGCACTGTTGACTGTTATTTAAATTAATGACGTAAGCACTTAAAAGTTATTTATTTACCCAGTTTTTAATGTTATAAATCATCAGATTAATTAATCATAAGTGTTTATAATCAGTAAATATAAAGTAATAATCAGTAATTAAATTTTTTTAGGGGGGGGGCAGTAGAGTGGTGTACAGCCTACAAACTGCTCCCACACTAAAAACTGAAAATTTATAATTTTACAATGTTTTTTAGTTTTTTTTAAACAGCGTACTGAGGGGTAACTGTAACATAGATACATAATTTACAATGTGTTACATAAGCAATTAGGTAATCAGGTTAGGAATGGTAGGATTTTTGGAGCAATCTCTGTATCTCTGTTCCCCCTCCTGTGTATGTGTACTAGCCCGTACAATGTGTCAACTATAGTTGTATGTGATTACGTGAATGTGTATAGAATGATCGATGAGTGTAATGAAATTGTCCGAGTACCTCTTAGTACTCTCCATTCTAAAGAGAATCTAACCCCCTCCCTCTTTCTTTAAATCTAAGTGTACGGTATATTATAAAAAGCTACGTTGACTGGAATTTTGGTTCATTGAATCAATTTTGTAAGTCACGTGCGATAATATCAAGCTCCGTGGCCTAGTTTGGCCTAAAACCACCATTGGCTGTGATAAAGCAAGACCAAGGCTCCTAAATCCGCACCGGGGGGGGGCGTGTTCATCAACATGTTTTTTATTTTTTTTTAAAACGTGACAATGTTCAGTAAAATTGGTGTTTTAAGAACCACCACTCCACGCTGTTCCATACACAGCTCATCATCATCGCAAAGCTTGACCTTAAGTGCATCCCGATAGGGCCTTATTAGAAAAGTCAAGTAAGCTCACAAGGATCGTACGCACAAGTAGCTTCCCTTTGTAAAACAAGCAAGGATTAAAAAACTATATCGCATACTTGTTACGCGACGCAGAAATTAATAAAATGGTTAAAAAAAAAGTATAATACGCTACATACTCCAATTACCCTCGCCTGCACCAGTACGTCTTGGATAATTTAACAGATTAGCAACAAAGCGTTGTTCAGAAAAATACGGTGATATATGTCCAAAAAGTGTGTAAACGGTGTAACTAAACTACTTTGGTGAAACTACTAATAATACGATTAAATCGATTGATTCAACAAGAGTAGGCCTACGCCCATCGCAAAATTAATACAAACTACAAATACAAAATACAACATTAATACAATAATACAACAATGGTTGAGGATCATACATTCAAAGGCCTCGTCCAATAGGGCACATCCACAGCTCTTTGAATAATTATGTTCTAGCAGCAACGTAGTTACAAATGCAATTTTATTTTACGGTAACCTTGTCTGGTCGCGTCGTATAGGTGAAAGAATCAATTATTGACGAGAGCAAAATTTTTTGTTAGAGACACAAATTTTACCTAACTGTGGTTTCTTTCTCGAAGTTTGTATTCGAAGGTTGGATTTTGCAACGTTCGGCTTTCGGTAAGAATTTATATTTAAATTCCGCAAAGTCGAAGACATAATTCCGTTGGGTCGTTGTTTTAATTAATTTTTTATTAGTCGCTGATTCGGTTATCGAGAGTTCAATTTCGTTGTCAAAGTTCGGTTTCATACATACGTCATTCATACATCCATCCTTATCATCGTCCGCTTTTTAAGATCGCCCGTAGGCCCACAAGTTTACGTCACTTCCACATTCAAAACACCCGTAGGTTGACCGCTGATATTCAAACTATCCGTAGATTCGCTTATTTTTCACTTATAAAATTAAACAACCCTAGGTTCACCAGTTTCATTATGTGCCTTTGCACATCGCTTTCTTATCAAATTCTCATCAACGTCCGTTAATTGTTCCACTGCATCGTAGAACTCCTCACTATATCCCTCCGTTTCACTACCACTAACTTCACCTTCAGTTCACTATTCATTCATCCTCATGCATTCATTTTATCTGTCGCGTTCAAGTTGACTTCGAGTTTGTCTAACTTACAAAGTGTCGACGCTTCAATATCGTCTGGCTATGCAGGCAATTTTCGATGAAAATCGTCAATATTATGCTCCAAAGTTCGTATTATCGTCGAGTATATCCCAGATTCCATTTACCGCAGGTGTTGTAAAATGGGCTTTTGGCCCAAGAATTACGAGTTTCGCAACATTATTTGCCGTAGAAGAGTTATCGTTGTTGGTTTTAATTTATTTACGCGGTAATTTTCCTCCGATTTTAAATAATGAATCGTCGCGTTCAATAATTTCATTCCTTAGACCTCGGTACAAGTTACTACCATAGTTTAATAATATTATTAGTAGTCAGTGCAAGGTAGTCCCACCGTCGCTGTCAGTCACTGAATGACTGTAGGGGCCTTAGAGACATAATCTCCGCTCCCACTCCCAAAACATTTTTATCGATAACCTTTATCATTTATTTTAACAACCGAAAGAATTCACTAATTCGTTAATTTCTGAATATCTTGTCTCGATTCTTTTACATTCCTCAGCGACTGTAAAATGTGTTTAATCATGCCAAAAGCAATCTCTCTCCAATTTTGAACATGGTTTAGGTTCGTTTATTATATTTAATCTGGGTGACGCGCGTTAAGTTTAAGGTTATGTTGCGAGACCGATGGTTCCCGCGTTCTGTTGCTACAACCGGTCCCAACTCGTTTCCCGAGCGTGACCTGATTGTCATCCCTAGCTTGCTCTACACGTTTCTTGCTGTTCACGATTGTAATTAGGCCTGTAGTTTTTATTGTTACTTGGTTGACTAGCACACGATGTCACGAAGATCTGATTGTTTTTGCTCACGTTTACTCGATTTTGGTTACCGCCAACGGTTACCATCCCTTTCCAGGTCTAGTTTATCTAGGCAAGAAATGCGGCTGATATCCTCGGTAACTGTTTGTTGCACCATTAGAATACGTACTTTCGTAGGGCAAATGATTAATCATTAGTTTCAATCACAGTTTTGTATTGGGGAATAGGTTTTCCGGTAAATCTTCACCCGTTTCAAGAAGGCGTTTAACGTAAGCTGCCATGCTTTTATTCTGACTTCCCATTGACCATTCTAACCTGTCTGATTAGCTGCGCGTGCTGTTTACTGTCCAGAATTTGCTCTAAAAATGCTTTGCGAACTCATCGTAATGATTCAAATCTGTGGTCTTGATACCAATACCAAGCTTGTTCTTCAAGGACTGAATCAGTATCCCTAGTTCTATGGGGGGGGGTTTTTTTTTTTTTGCTCGAGAATGTTGAAGGATTGAATTCGTTGTTCGATTAAGTTTAAGAACTCAATAGGATGGAGTCCTTATTGATGCCCGTAAATTTAATACCTTCACGGTGGAGAGTATCGCTTACATGAAGGCGCTTAGTTGTGAATCGATTCATTTCACATTAACTGAATTTCCGGCGAATGACGAATTAGCTTTCACTTGTTCAATCTTATCGTCTATCACTTTTTAGGCTTTCGTTCAAAGTAGAATGTCCCCCGCGTGACACTGTCAACCTGTTTTTGTTTATAGACCGATGGAATTTTGTCCCTGTCCAGACATTTTTATCATTAATGATTTGAAGCTCTTCATTAAATCCGGCAAACCATGTTACCGCGTAAGCCTACTTTGTTTCAAATTCAATGCGCAAACTCTTCAGTTTTAATCACTCGGTTTGGTTAAATAATTTATCAAGTACAAACTTCGCTCCCTAGTTTACTAATCCGCATGTCATTCGTTTGTTTGTATTGTCCGATATTTGACTTTATTTCAATTGATATCGGCGCAACGAATCTCTACCGTTTGCTTTACACCCTGTATTTCTAGTTTTTAATTCTGCAATGTCAGTTCCTTAAAGTGTCAATATCACATTTAAACGTCCTGCCTAAAAGTGTCACTTTTCAAATTTGTTTCATTTACCGAATGAATTTAGTTTGTGTCAACGATGTTGGTCAATTTTCACTCACTGTGATTACTCTGCAAAAGATTGCTCAGAATAGGTTGTAGGCCCTACTGAGTGCAGCTGTGGCGGCTGATCGATGGACCGGGTGATAGGCCTATGCCAGGTTGGGGCTCATTGCAGGTCGGGCCTGGTGTAAGATTGTGCGATAGGATATGCTCCCACATTGGTTTTTATTGTATTTTTTAATATGTTCTATCTAATAGTAAAAACCTCATTTCTTAGTTTCACAACATTTTCAATCAGTCTCATATCCTCTTGGTATGTTTGAGTGGTCAGCTCCCATGGGTGAATGATTTAGCAAACTTGGTTATTATTCACGTAAAATCTCAAGGTGTGAACAAGTAGGCAGGAAGGCCCACGTTTGGCCGAACAATTGTAATAAATCAACTTACTTATTTATTATTTTACTTTATACTAACAAAACTCACGTGAGAATTGTAGGCGCCAGCCAGCAGTCCTCAGTAGAAAACACGAAACTCCTTTATGCTACAGTAACCAGTTAGAAATTCAAAAACCATGGGATGTGGAGCAGGGAAAATATTTGAAAAACCAAGGTATCTTGCCAGAGTAGGCTAGGCCTATATTGTCCTACAAAGTTTACAGACATTATTATCAGATTAATAAGTAGGCTCTAGGCCTAAGAATTATGAACGTGCGGTCTTGCAAAGAACAAAAATTAACAAGAAGAACCCAAGGAAATGGCACGAGATAACAATTAAATAAAATCAATATTATTGAGTAGGCCTTAGGCCTAAAATGATTTGTTTAGGCACTATGGCCTTGGTCGGTGTGACCTTGGCTTTTGGGGGGGGGGGGGAAGCCAAAATACGCAGTAGGCTAGGCTAGGCTAGGCCATGCGTGCAAAAAGTTTCAAAAAACGGTTCTTTGGCTAATGGTAAAATAACAAGTCCTTGTAACACGGCGGAATTGTTTTAATTGAATATGTAGCGATACGTTACGCAATGTGCGTCGGTCCCTAGGTAGGCTGATGTAGGCCTAGGCTAGGCCTAGTAGGACGGCGAAGCGCGCAGTTCCGAATCCTCGGCGGAATATGCAGAATACGAGCAGAAATCTCGTATTTGGTAGGTCCACAGGTAGGGCCTGATCGTGGAGTTCCCTACCCACAGTGAGTATACCCAGGTAGGCCGGAAGTAGGCTAGGCTATGGAAATTAGCCCACGTCTGACCGCAGTCCATCTCTCCTCTGTACCTCGACGTCGAATGTTTCTCGTCTTCTTCCAAAGTAGCATTACGAACGCTCGAAATGTTCTGCAACCTTCTGTCAATGGCTCCAAGACAACTTCCAAGACATTGACGTGATTGGTCAATTGGCGGTTGATTTAGCGTCTGATTGTGGATTTCAAATAGTAACTCACTGGACTATTAATTAACTAATTTGTAGTGGGTTTCCCTTTGAAGTTGCATAATTTAAGTAATATTTTACATCAGATGTGCAAGGGTTTGTGTTTGTTGGTAGCGTCAAATCACAGAGTATTTGATGGCACCAGCCTTGGTCGACCAGTTGGCAACACCGCCGAGAAACTAGCATGGTAAAGTTATTGGCTAATGCTTCCGTCGGTAAAGAGTAGTCCTACAGTTGACGCGGTTTCCAAAATTTCAGGTCAATAGGTTCGCGCGCGTATCGAATTAGTGAATTGGAATATAAGGCTGTAATTTTAAATGGTCGCAGTTTATAACACTTCGAATATGTAGCCTGTTTGACTGTTATTTAAATATGACGTAGCACTTAAAAGTTATTTAATTTACCGAGTTTTATGTTAGAAATCATCAGATAATAATCGAATAATTGTTGATAATCAGTAAATATAAAGTAATTAATCATAATTAATAGGGCAGTAGAGTGTGTACATGCTACAGTACCAAGACATAACCGGAACCGTGAAATTTTGTTTTCGACCTTTGCCGTATATAAGATCCACACATCAGAGATGTAATTTTTCTACGTAGTTTCCAACTATTTTGTCACGAATACCATACCTTTAAATTACATTTTCACTGATGGATCTAAAACCGGCTCCTAGGTTGGTTGCGCTTACTATTTTGGCGGCGAGTTTTGGTTTCAGGCTTCAATCGACATGTGTTCTGTTTTTTACTGCTGAAATTGTATGCATTACGAGAAGCTTTGAGATATATTATTAAACAAAGATGCGGAGCTTCATGGTATGTTCAGCTAGTTTATAAGTGCCTTCAGGCACTCCACGTCATGTTTTCCTCTCCTCACCATTTAGTAATTGACAATCAGTTCTTCATGGAGAAACTTGCATGCAAGAGGCTACAAAATCATGTTCTGCTGGTCCCCTGGTCCTGTAGGTGAATCTCTGGCAACGAGGAGGCTAACTTGGCAGCCAAGCTGCAACGCAAAAAGCATCACTGATTTTGACCTCGTACCTGTTCCTGATGTCCACAGTGGGTTCACAGGAACCATATGTTGAAACTAGTCCCAGGATTGTTGGAATGCTTGGCAGATAATAAACTGCGCCTTGGTGATGCCCTGTCTTTCACTGAAAGTACGACCCCCTTCTTCCATACTTTCTCGTCGTGAGGAGGTTTTGTATTGGCGCGAGTACGATAGGCACACCACCTCACCCATGCCTATCTTTTTACCAGAGATAAGATTGCTTCACCACGATTTTGCGACGCGTGTGATGTGTTGTATCCGTTTCATCATTTGTTGACTGACTGCTCTAAGTATGATGGTTTGAGACTCCAATTACATTTAAATCTATCATATGTAAGAACTGTTGTCTTATGAGAAACAGTGACAAAACTTATCAGATTTCTAAACCTTAGCAATCTGATCGACAAACTATGACAGTTCATACAAACATAAAAAAATCCATGGAGCATGTTGACTTGCTATTCATTATGACGACTTTGGCAACTTTTTGCCTGCTAATGTATGATTAATGATTTGGTATTTTGACATTGTTTCTACATATGACAACTTTAAGCAATGTATAACCGTTCAACGATTTGGCTGTGTTGACAATATATCGACCTTGGCAATTCTTTTTATGTGTCCATGATCTGAAAAACACATTTAACCCTTATTAACCGTATTTTACATTCATACATAGTTAACTAATATCTTGGAGCGCGAATAAATCTTTGCCGTTGAAGCGGCCTAAAACTACTAATACTAATAATATTATTTCTCCGTCGCCATTCAAATTCCAACTCGACACCTTCTCGCGGTTTTGGCCCGTGATAGGAGTTTGAACTCCCTGAACTAATGGCGAGCTCTGGGTTCGTCGTCGGAACCCCCCTTGCCTTTGACTACCTCCCCGACGGCGACGAAAAAGACAACACGGACGGATGATGACAAAGACGGAGACGACCAGACGTGGGGAACCCTTTTTCCCCTCCCATACGCTTGTGGTGATCCTGACCATACGGGCCTGTCCACCCCTTGCCCCCCGCGTCTCCCTTACGTCCCCCCCTTTCGTCTCATTACCAAGTTGCAAAATATGAGACGTAAAAAAAATACCCAATCCAATCGTCCCCCACCTGCATTGGTTTTTGGACTATGGAAACCCGAAAACCACCCCAGTGAAGCTGCTCGGAATTTTAAAGAATCATTCTTAGTTTAGAAATTTTACAACTATTCTACACGTGTTGAGTTTTTACTGCCTTTTGAGTCTCGATGTATACTTTGGGTTTTAAAAGATCTAGTTTTTAATGCTTTCAGTAGTTTTCAGGATGTTTCCGTAGACCGATATAACAAATGGGTTTGTATTTCCCTTTTTACCCCATCAAAAATAATCGTTTTAAATTTTTACATTCTTACTCATTTCGTAAAAAAGTAAATAGAATTCAAAATTATCAGAATTTTTTTGAAGGTAAATTTTTGTAAGTAGATTGTTCCCAAAAGGGCGAATTTTGAAAATTTACCTTGTTTGGGTCCTTTTGATTGGGCATATAAGTGTTATCATTCAGGTGAATGCATTTTTTTATTTGCTCCCCCCGTTTGGTGACATAATGTCAGCAACGTTTGGTACCCGGGGTTTTTGCACCCCAATCCATCCGTGACTAGGAAAAAAAAATGGACATAACATGCAAGTCCCAACAAACTGTTAAGTTCATTAGCATAAAATTAAAAAGGTTTGTTCGGGTTTGTTAAATTTCATAGAGATTAGATGTTCAACATCAATTTCAAAAATTTCCGCGTCTTTAAATTTTTGGAAAATAGTATACGGGTTCCGCACTCCCCTTCTTCTTTAACACCTAACCATCGGTTGCTCATGGGCCCCTTCCCCCCTCAGAGATTTGCTCCCAATCAAAGAATTTTATTGGTTTCACCGACTTGCCCTTGCATTTGCCCCAATATTTTCTCATAGGCCTTTTACATTCCCCCGTAAAATGGACTCTGGCGGCCTGGGGTGGCGGATCCCTTCATCTCGCTCTCGTCAACATAGTCCGGGTCGTCAGGATCGCTGTCTTCCACAAGTAGGGACGACGACAAGGGGGACGAGTCGAGGGGCCAGGACCATAAAAAATAAATAAGGCTAATCTGAACAATAATGCACACAAAATAGGCCAGAAAGATTCTACCCAAAAATTTGTTTTATCATAAATCTTTTTGCATGGGTTTTGGGGCCCCCGGGGCAAGCTTAGCCCAATGTGGATCAAGCCTCCCTTCCCTTTCTCAATGACTCAAGGCACGTCATCACGGGCATCAGGTAGGGGTTTTGCTATGAAAGCATTCCTTCTAAGACGTTTCTCACCCTCGGAGCAAAATTCTGAAAACGGAAGGTTTTAAATTTTGGTAGCAATAACATAGTGTCATAACAAACCTACAAATTCCCCCAAAAATAAAATCCCTTTTGTCATAATTGCTACAAATAGAAAGTAGGCCCAAAACAATAAATTATACTTGGTTTACAAGAAAAAGTTGAATTACATTTAAAGGGCAAAAAAAATTGTTCTTTAATTCTTTTAAATGCAAAACTGGGAGAAAGAATAAAAGCTTGGCTATTACTTATCTCACAGCATTCCACTCAAAGATTTTTAAAGGGAGAGTTGTCTCCCTTTTTTTACAATTTTGTTTTTGGGGGGTCCCCTACTACAAATTTTATTTTTAAATTTAAGTAAAAAATTTTGAAAATTTTTATGTTAGGTAAAAAGACAACAATAAAATTTATATTCTTAATTACTAAAACAGCAGTAGAGGTGTTGCTAAACATTTTACCCCAAGACTTGTTCATCATTTCAGCACTGTAGTGAAAAAAATTCAAAATTTTAATTAATAGGGTATATACAATGTCACTTTTCAGAAGATAAGGCATAAAAGTAAACCCCAGACAGCCAATAGCATAGAAGAAGAAAAACCCTTAGCAAAAATTGGCCATGGTTTGGTTCGGGTTTAAAAAATTTGACACGGGCATTGTTCCAATCCAGGGGGAAAAAACATTTGTAAGCTTTAAATTAAAAAATTAAAAAAATAAGATAATTAAATCGGAATGGGAAAAATGTTATACAAAATTTGGGAAATAGGAACAGTTATCAACAGCCATTTCAACTCGAAATAAGAAAATTTTAAGCACGAGAAAGAAGTTAAAGCTAACGGGTTTGAAAAAAATATTATCTTGGGTCTACTACAAAATTATACAAAACAAATGGGAAAGCACAAATCAGTGATTTTGGATAAAATAACAAATAAACAAATACTACCTCAAAAAAATTTGTATATATCGCTCTCCCAAAAGGCACAAAACCCTCAATGATTTTTTGTGGATGGGAAGTTGACTGTTTTGCCCGGCATGCGGCGATATAGCCACTGAAAATTCAAGAAAATTCATTGTGGTATTTGCCCTTCGGGCTCCTAAAAAAACTTTAGTTTTGGGTTTCGCTTTTCGAACCAGAGTTCGCTGCCACTCTTTTGGGGCGTCAAAACTCACAAGCGTCGAGAATGTCCGAAAAAACTCTGTTGACCCAAAAAATGGCATGCAATAAAAATTTCTTTGATGGAAGTTTTTTTTTTATCGACATCTCTGGAGAGCTATGTCCAGAATGGGCCATGTTTTTTAATTTGGGTAACGGTGTTGGGCCCCAAATTCCCCGCTTTGTCAACAGCAAGTTTTCCCTTTTCCCAAAAAGGGCTGTTAGTTTTCTGGATACGCGTCAGGTTGCCAGGAAACGCAGCCGAAAAACTATTTTTTTGAGACGCTTTTCCCCAGATTTCTTTTTTTAGAAAAACCGGCATTGAATCTGGTCGTAAATCCATTTCTCCATTGGTAGGCTCCAACACCAACCGCAGATGCCCCCAAACCCGATTTTTTAAATTCGATTTTCGAACAAAAACCTTGTTGTAAAATTTTTGGACCATCAGAGTGTCAGGCCCTTCCCATTGTTTTTGCCAAATTTCTTTTCGAAAATTGGGTATAAAGAGCATGCATTAGATTTCATCAAAATGGATTCCTAGTATTTTAGCTGTATGTCTTTATTTATTTAACATAGTCAGTTTCGTTTTAAATTTTAGTCAAGTTTTTTTTTTAAAGGATTTTTTTTTTTTTTGGCCGGGGGAACTCTAGAGATAAGTTTTGTTTGTTTTTAGAAAAAAGTTTGGTTTTTTATGAACCATTTAGTCAAGATAGCAAGTGCTTCTTTTTCTCATTTTTATAAGATTCATTTGAGAATACTCCTAATTATTATGCTTTTATCACCTTCAAAACAGTTTGTTTACCTACGTCGTTAAGATAGATGTAATATCATTTATAAATACTATGAACAAAAAAGGCCCAGAATAGACCCCTTTTGGAAAAATTACAAATAACCTTTTTTAGGGGTTTGACAAAAAGCTTTTTTTGCAATTTTTTAACCCTTTACGTGTTAACTTTAACATGTTGAAACCTGTCCGTGAGATATGATTCTAGTAAGATGTAAGCTTTTCCTTAATACCATAATAGTGCAATTTTTTTAATAAAAAAGGGGTGTTATAAATAAATAAAAAAAAATTTTATTTTGAGTTACCCCCTCAGTTAATAATGATTTTTAGTGGGGGGCTTTTAAAATCAAAACGACCAAAACCAAATCCGTAGGCCCCGACGCAATCGGCGAGTGAGCGATAACCAACCAAAAATCGTTATTGTAATAGGAAAAAATAGCAATCATGGTTGGACAGTGGAAAACCCCCCGGAAATCAACGCCCCAATCAACAAGGCCCCATTAGAACAACTCTGAAATTTTTATGTGCTTGTTGCTAGGACGGCTCCAAAGTCCCGTTTTTCAAAAAATCCTAAGAAAAAAATGAGGACTTTAAATCCCAAATCAGAAGTTAAAAAACTTCTGACTTGACGGGGAAACGAACCCCGGGCCTTCTCATTGGGGCAGATACGCAACCACAAGACCAACGAGCCACACAATACACACAATAAGTCCCAAACCTTTGACAAGGGCACAAAATTACCTAATAAGTTTTCATTGTTTTAATTCCTTTCAGTGATGGTTTTCCCTGAATGAAATTTTTTTCTCTAAATTTTGGAAAACACTGGGGAGTGAGATTGGCCGAGGTTGTTCAACATTTTTTTATAAAAGGGGATTGTTTTTTTTAAATTTTAATGTTTTTCGGAATATTTACTTGTCAAACAATATTCAAAATGTGTTTTGAAAGGTGCTATATTTCGAACATGTTTTTAAAAATTGTGATAAATTTCATCCTACCACAGGAGTGGGTTTTTCATTTTTGTTACTTTGATAATTTTTCCATTGCATGATCATTTTAAAAAAAATGAGTCTGTGGGAGTTGTTATATCAGTTTAAAATTTTGTAAATTCGGCTTCATCCGTTTTAAGGGGTTTGTTAGATTTTTTGCCCCGATGCAAAGTTATGATTGAACCTATAGCAATTTCCTCGTGTTAGTACTTTCGGAGCCATTTATGGTTTAAATTTTAAAATCTTTTCGGGTCCTTTGTTGATTTATAAGTAGACGGTTTTATTTTCCAAGTCTGTTTAGTCTTATTCGTGCTATCGCGATGGTTTTTTTGTATTTTTTTTTTTACCCCAGATTTGAAAGTTGTATGAAAAAATTGGTCATTGTTGATCTATTTTCCAAACCGTTTTGCTTTTTTGACAAAGTTTTTTTTTTTTTCCAAGAAGTAAATAACCGGAATGAATTATTTTCTCTAGAATTTTGGGAAAATACTGGTATTAGGGAGTTGCCGATGTTGTTCCAAAACTTGTCTATACCTTGTTTTTTAAAGTGGGGTTTTTTTTTGAAATTTTTATTTTTTTAAACAATTTTTACAATACCATGGTTAGTTGTGAAGAATAAGTGTTTTAAAAATGCCTTTCGTAAGCCCCCTACACTTTTTTTTCCGTCCATAATCGCACGTCACTAATTGATTGCATATCCAGATAATTTTTAGAGCACACACCCAATTTTCTGCCCCCTTTCCCTTTTATACCTCCCCCACGGCGACGACAAAGACAACACGGGGGATGATGAAAAGACGGAGACGACCACACGGGGGGGAACCCCCTGCCCTCCCCATACGCTTTTGGGGGGGTTTGACCCCAAAGGCCTGTCCACCCCTTGTCCCCCTGCGTCATCCCCTTTTCCCTCCCTTCGTCTCGATTAGCCAAGTTGCATAAATAGAGACGTAAAGCAATTCAATGAAAACGCCCCCTTCTTTCCCCTATATTTTTATTGTTATTGTTGTTGATTTCTCTTCATCCATGATGGCATAACTGCTTAATAGACAAAAAAAATATTCAGAAGGTTAAAAAAAGCATTTTGATCAATTTATATTAAAAATAAAATTTTAAAATAAATAATAATATGAAATATTACTAGGGACCCAGGCTTAGTTCATTTGAAAGACGGTCGTCTTCATTGCCGACAAAATCTTAAAATAAAGCCCTGAATTCTGATGAAGGTTTTACCAGGGGTTTTCCAGCGTTTTAAAGCGAAATTTAAACGATTGAGAATTCTTTAAAAATCCCTCGGGCATCCCTTTTCCAACGATCCTTTAAAGAGGGCCCAGTGCCCATCAATAGCAACTCGCTTGGCAAGAAAAATACAATAATATTTTTTGGTAATAGGTAGTAGTGGGGGTATTTTGGGCCATTGAAAAAAAATAAAGATAGAACACCGGAAATGGGTATTTATCTCGAAGGGGAGGAGGTTAAAAGCAAAAAATTTTTCAAGCCTTTCATTAAATTTTAAGAGGGCCTCATACCTGGGCTATAATAAATGCTTTCGAAATTTTTGGGGTTATCCACTTGAAACCCAAAAAATGTTTATATATAAATTTGCCCCAAAAACAGGAAGACTGCATGTAACAATAAAGTGCAAAATAAAAAAATAAAGAAGATCGTTTGAACAATCTTCAGGCAAAAAAAATTTGGCATGGCTGTTCAGCTCTTAAAAATACTATGAAAAAAGAAAAATGGGAAGGGAGATTAAGGCATCTTTCTGTTTGATACTGCATTAAATTTTATGAATCTGCACTTAGTTGAAAGTTTAGACATTTATATAAAAGAAAATCCCAAAAATTTATGAAATGGGGATAGCCCTAGGCCTATTGAGAAAAATTCCTTATAAAGAAACACAAGGAAAAAGTTAGTGGAACCGATTCGTACAAAAGATTGAGCAAAGTGTTTTCACCATACATTTTTTACCAGTAGAAAAACAAATTGTACCGGGAGACATACAAGACTGGGAATTGTAGTTCGAATAAAAAATGTAGTAAACGCCCAAAGAAAATTGGTTTACTAACTACAGGTGAACCTCCCAATTACCCTCTTCAACTATGACTACAATAAAAAATATAACAAAAATGAATTACAAAACCAAATTATTACCAATCTTTTAAAATAAATTTATTCTATAGTTATATATTTAATATTTTTATAATCTAAAATTTAGTTTTATTTTTAATTAAGCTGAGATGCTTAAAATTTTTAATTGGTCATGTATTTGCTAGTTAGCTTTGTATCTATTTAAAACTAAACATTTAAGTGATTTATCCTGTCTATATTTTTAAAATATTTTCTCACAATTTTGTTCCAGTGAAATTTATTCATACGAAAAAAAGTCCATGGCGAATCTCATTGCTCATAAAAACTATATTACCTAGTCATCCCCGTGTCAGAGCAGTCACTCTGCACATGACATGTCCATGTGACTCTGACATGTCTGTGGAATGCTTTCAGACGTTCCCACCATTTTCTACAACACAGGTTAACATTTTTGAAGCTATTTATTTGTGGATTTTCAAGCAGACGAAGCTCTCTCAAATATTTTATCTTTTAAATTGTGATAAATAGGAGACATACTGTAAAAATTCCTTTATGTCAAATTTTTTTTTTCTTTTTCTCTTTTTTTCACACTTTAGTGGCTGAATACCCACTTATAACATTTATGTTGGACTGCAATCTGATTTACAATGTTCTATTGTATCCCTAAAAAGCACTTGGGCATCTAAGGGGGTTGTAGTTCAAAGTTAACAGTGTGAATATTGCTGTCTTAGTAAGATCACCCTTTAGAGGAGGCAGTTGAAAAATAGATTTATCAAGACTAATCCCGTATAGCAGCTCCATACACTTAAGGTATCACTACTTCAACACAGTTGTCTTGTGAGACATCACTTTGAACGTTTGTTCAGGATACGAACAAAAGTGTATTATCGTCGAAGTGTCGTTTTTTCCGTGCTTGTGTTGTTATTGTGTTTACCAGTGTTAATTTTTGTACTACTTTTACATGTTTGTCTTAATTGCTCCATACTTCTCTCTCTTTGTAAAAAGGAAAATCAAACAAACAATAAAAAATGAGTTCGGCAAACTCATCGTTCGAAGTGATCGACATCTCGAGTGACGACGAGACAGTCAGCGTGAACATTTCAAGCGCGCGAAGCAGTAGTGTTACTCGCGGGAGACAGTACGTCGAGCTTCGAACAATGTATCTTATTTTTATTTATTATTATTATTATTTTATGGATTTTTTCATAAAAACCGGTTAAAACCGGAGTAACATGTTGTAGGGACTTACGTCAAGACTTCCATTGACCTATTACAACATTTTTTACTTTTGTTTAACTTAACTAAAATAATCATTTATAAATTTTAATATTGTTTGTAGATGATGTTTTCTTTCTGCTGGTACGGTCATGGGATTTCTCGTCGCCATCCTAGAAATTTGCTTTCGGGCTATGGAAACCAAAAAACCATGTCAGGATGGAACTGTCTCGAAATCCAGGTATCATTTCTATTTTAGAAATTTACGAACATTTACAGTGTTTGGGATTTACTGCCCCTTTGAGTTCGATGAAATTGGGTTAAGTCTATTTTTTTTAACTTTATGTGCTTCTTTGTTTTTTGATGCCCTTGGGGATATAAGAATGGGATTGTATTACCTTTTCTGTTTCCCCAAACTTCTTTTCTCAATTTTCAAGTTCACTATACTTGTCCCAATTTTTTTTTTCAGTGGTCTCGACTTTGGCACATTGGGGTCCCCTGGGGTGGATGTGGCTGGTTTTATAGCTCCCCACCCTTTATAGGGAAAGAAGGGAAAAACCCTGAGGGAAAAAGATGTGAGGGTATTGGGTTCTTGGGGTATATGTGTACCCCAGAGAAGGAAAAAACGAAGTTGTATAAACACTATTAGTATTTTTGATATTTTTTTAACAGTAACAAATTTTAAAGGCAGGTACTCACCCCCTTGTGTGCAGACACATAAATGACACGACACTTTACACATTGTATCTATGTATTTTAATTACATGGCGTCATTGACCCCATCAAAAAACCCTTTAAACAATTACATAACACAAAAAAAACGATTAAACAGAATAAATGAATAAATGCGCCTAATGATCCAAGTGATCTAATGAGCCGAGTAAACCCGAGTAAATGAATAAACCCCTGCCCCCTACCTGCCCGGGGTTTTATATAACTTCCCCCCCATGTGACTTTTTAGTTCCACTGATTTAAATTACCTTCAAAAACCCTCTTGTGTTTTCATAAGGTAGCGACCATACTATTTGCTTGATATCTTCTACGAAATACTAAGTGTTTTTTACTTAGCCCAATTCCTAACTGACAAACCCATGTTCCCAGTATGTTTAATCTTTCTTAAAACTGTCTTCTTTTAAAAGGCTATATTTTTTAGTTATTATTATCATTCTAAGTTTTACTGCGTCATGACATACCTACCCCCCCGGGGTGAATTTTGGATCCCCTTTTCAAAAAGGGTTTTGTGACAAAAATAAGGAGGGGACGTCCACCAATGAAATGGCGCGAGTAGGGGTACGGTGGAAAAGATTGTAGACAAACCGTGGACAAACTTGCACGCATGTCGTGGGACTTTGGACACTCAGGGGCCTACCATGTAAAAGGTTTTTTTATGGGAGGTGTAGTGACAGGCTACTAAAGAAGCGCCCCCACCTTTTCAATACCCTTCCCGCCCAAAACAAATCATAGGGCCGCACCCAAATTTTCCATGCAAGCAAGAATTTGGGGGAAAAATATGAAAGGTACTCGACTGCCATTTTCAAATGCGTAAGCTGAGAGTCTATGTCTTCAAAGCGTGAATAACAGAGGTGTGCCCTCTGCCCCAGTAAGAGTAATTATCGCCTCAGCGCCGTCGCCGGTGCGATGATAGTGGAAAGAGTAAATTTTTTGACCATAACTTTGTTTCAATAACCCAGCCTTCTATCCCTTAAAAAAACGTCCAACCCATAATTTTACCGTAAAATGTGTGTCGTTCTAAGTGTTCTACATAAAGGGAGTTAAAAATTACAATTAATACGTTACACCATCATAAAATAATTTGCAAAAGCAAACATACAAAATCAAAAAACTAATGAGGTCCTAGAAAAAATGCTATAAAAGACAATAAGATAATACGCTAAAATCTGCTGAAAATTATTGTCAGCGCGTAAAAAAAAGTACCTAATTTCCACATTTAGTACTTAAACAAAAAATTTTACAAAAAAGTATTGTGACAGAAAAAAAAAGTAAACCCATAACCTTTTAAACCAAAAATTTGGGAAAAAATTTGCAAAATAAAAAATTATATTTTATTAGAGAAAACAAAACAAAATTTCTTAATCAGAATTCAAGCCCAAAACGGCGTAACTAAAGAATCCCCAAACAATTATACACAGGACCCAGGCGCCTAAACTTTTACAACTCAAAATATTAAAACCAAAAAGTACCAAATAAAAGTAAAAAAATGAACATACTAAAAAAAGCAAAAAACTAAAAAATCAAAAAAATCATGAAAAAAAAAACTTTCAACGAGAAACAAGCCGCTTGCCCTCGAGGTTTTTCGGCGTTGCTTCCCTGATACAAACAAAAAAAACGAAACGTCGTTGAGAATATAAAAAAAGAAAACATAGTTAAAAAAAATAAAAAAGTTAGGGGAAACAGTAGTAAGTAAAAGAATTACTGTACTACAGTGAATCGCCCCATGTAGACGGACACCCTATAATGTTGTGAAGGCACACATTATTTCCGTAACAATTGCATTTTACCAATAATCTCGCGTGCATGTCCGTGTCGTTGACCATCAAAGACGTCGAATACCGGGCCCATCGAGTCAGGCTGTGGTTTTTCCCAAAAGAAAATAAAGAAATGACAGACGGGGACTCGTGGAGATTCCCCCCCAGCGTCCCGGAGGAACTACCCACAAGACGCCCGCCCCCGTGCTCCGTCATGGTAAGGAACCATTGTACTAAGAAAATTTAAACCGCGTTCAATCGAAGTCACCCCTATTGTGGGGGGGGTAGTGCGAGGGAAGGGGACCCCCCGACAGCATGAAGTAGCTGCGTAGTTTTTTGCACCGCACTGTTGCGCTGCTGTGGAAGACAGGTCGGTGGTCGTTTTCCCAGCAAGGTTTGCCCCCCGCCGGATGTGCAACATCATCCTTGTAGTCGTTCATGCCCTTAGTGTCTGGGGCTGCTTGCCCTCTGTCCTCGGCGGTGATGGAGTACGTACAGGCCCGGCCCCCGGGCACGTTGCGCCCTCCGACTTCATTCGAGCCTTGTCCCCGACTGATGTCACAGGAGGATGTTCTGTAACATTACTTGGATCAATGCATTTCCTATAATATAGATATCACACCCCCCTGTAAATCCGCCAATAAACGGGAAAAACTGTTTCCTCATAAAGGGATCATTGTAAAAACGTAATGCAAATACTCTTATGACATTAGGTAAAGTCCATTCAATTTCAAATTTTTTTTTTATATAATTTTTTATTCTTTACTGAAAAGCCTAATCACAATTGACAAGAGTACGTTTTTATCTTTCCTGGCTCTGCCCTGGGGAATAGACAAATACTGCATGCTAAGTCCAAGCATAGCTATATGGGACTGTACGATTGAGGCACATAAAAATCATATTCTGTACAAACCAAAAAATATTTGTTTCAAAGTTCATATTGTAATTCACAAGTGATGCTTTTGAAACAATTGAGGTATAAGTAAAATATGAACGTTTTTTTGATTTTCGTCGTCAAAGATGTCGCTACAGCACCATGGTAGTATACTGTCATTTCTACATCGTGTTGACGGAAGAAGCTCTTGGGCGTCGACAAGATCAGGGGCCCAAGTAAGGAAACCACAAGAAGAGTCTCGAACGTGTCGGTATCCTTGAGTCCTTGAAAGGGACTATTGACACCAAAAAAATGAAAAAGCCCTGAAACATAATTTTGCTCCAAATACATAGCACAACAATA
The DNA here is from genome assembly GCA_024449915.1 of Sweltsa coloradensis. Taxonomy (NCBI): domain Eukaryota; kingdom Metazoa; phylum Arthropoda; class Insecta; order Plecoptera; family Chloroperlidae; genus Sweltsa; species Sweltsa coloradensis. The sequence continues at coordinate 47,244 of JAMZAV010004114.1, forward strand.
GTGATTAGAAACATCGAACACTCATGTGCTGTTCCCAGACCCACAAAAGCATAGACTAGTACTATACCTTGCGTAATGCTGCCCCATTTTTAAAAACATCTCCCAGTTTAATGAAAAAAACTCGTTTTAAACGAAACGACGACCCGTGATCGGAGATAAGAACCGTCACCCTCCTCAAGCTAATCCCCGCTTCCGTGAAACTGAAAAATTGTTTTTTTTATCCTTCATCGACCTTTCCAGACCACAGCGAAAACCGCACGTAACCAAAAAAACCAAAAACAAATTTACCATTTAAAAATTTTAATCCCTAAATATGTTTAAAACAAAAAGTATACAAATTTTCCCTTTAAATTCATCACAAATTAAATTTTAAAAAAACATCTCACACTTTTTCTTTCAATTACATTCAGTTACTATTTTTTATAAAAAATTTTAAATACTTCAAGAGTAGTTTTATTGTGTACTTTGTCGTCGTTGCAAGAGTTTCTGAATCAAAATCCAAATATTGTATTATCCATTAAATTAAATTTTAATGAAGCATTGGGGCTTCAACTTTGCATAAAAAATCGCTGGACAAGACCCTATCGATCTTAATTAAGACCAAACCATAATGCTGTTATTTAAAAAGAAAAAAACATAATCGGCGAAGTTTTTGACAATACATCACTCCAAAAGTCAACGATACTTATGTATTCAAAAGCCCTTATAGCCCGTATATTCATTCAGACATACAAATCCAACTTAAAAACTTCATGAAAATGCCGTTCGAATTACATAAATGCAAAAACGCGAACATTTTTCTAATTTGGCAATGCTAGATTTCGTCGACCTAATTAAGGTTGTAATCCAGTAAAGATCCCAAAAAAGTACAAGAATTAAACCACTCTGTTATCAGTACGTATATTAAATCAAATCCAAAGCATCTACAACCCCGTATCAAATTACACAAAACAATAAAAAAATAAAATCAACCTTCCAGAAAATGCTATCCAAGTCATTGAAATACATAAAATCTTGGTCCTCGACCTTCTACTGTTATCCCCCAATCTTTTTTTGGAACCACAGTACTTATCTCCATCAAACCCTCTTAAATGAAAAAATGAACACCAATAAGGGGTATTTTTCGATTTCAACGAAACACTCAAATGTTGATGATTATGTCGTCCCGAATACCGTCCGCTATTCTGTTGGGGAGAGGTAAAACCTCTTACTTATCGACGTACTATTAAAAGCATACTTTAACTTGGTTGTTTTGAACCATTTCATATTTTTTTAACCATTTTTAATCCCTTTTCGCGATTGCCATTTACACTCTATAAAATACAAGTTATACATCTTTTCTATTGTGAATCCCTTAATTTTTTAAATACAACGTGTAATTTAAATCTTCTTTGGAAAAGCTTTCACATGGCTGTGCGTGAATGATGTTTTGTAGACAGTGCGTGCGCGAACATAATCTGTCCCAGGCTTTGATGAGCGCTCGTTCTGAGGTCTCGAGTCTCAAAATTTGTAACAAACCATAGGCCATGTTTTTAATATTAAATATTGCGTTTATCTCTCTTTTACAAACTAATCCTCCCCCGTTTTAGTTTTATAACTCTAGAACATTCGTTCTAAATACCGTCGAACCGTTTAGCAACGGTTTTTTCTTCCCCCCCTTTTCTCACATTTCGTCCCAAACTTTTGAACAACTTTTCTATTTCCCCTTCTATTTTCCCAAGAACTATTATTTTCTTTCACTCGTCTACTATGTAGAAAAATCTACACCCTTTTTCCTTTTTCCCCTTCTGTTTCTCAAACATCTATCGTCGCCGTTCTATCGCTGTAGAAATTACCGATTTTACAATCGTTCTATCGCGTGAAATTTTTTTTACTTCATCCGCTCTATCGCTATAAACATTTTTTGACTTTTAAAATCCTTCTATCGCGTAGAACATTTACTAACACTCCATCCGTTCTATCTCGGGAGAAACATTACAAACTTTTTATCCGTTCTACCTCGGTGAACATTTACTGACTTTACATCGTTCTATCTCGGGAGAACTTTTAAAAACTTTCACTCGTTCTATTCGGTTAAAAAATTTTAAAAATTTTCACCCATTCTATCTCGGAAGAATTTTAATAGTAGGCGGATTAGCCTAACAATTTAGGGGTTTTGGTAGGGGCAAAATTTTGGGACTTTTATACTCGAACAACATTATAAAAAAAATTTCCCTCGAGGAGCCAGAAAAAATCCACCCCGGTTAAGGGGGGGGAAAGGGGTAAAAAAATGGCATTTTTAAATATAAAAAAATAAAAAAATAAAAACCTAAATTTGATCCAAAGATTACAAAATTTTACAATTTTGTAGAAAAAAAGGTCCAAATTTTTAATAAAAAAAATATATCACCAATATGTTAAAAACCCAAATTTTGCCCCTTTTGTCTTTTTTTAAAATTTCCCCAAACTGTGGGGAGGATTAGCCTACCATTTAGGGGTTTAAGTGATAGGGCTGTAAATTTGTTAAAACATTAGAAGAATGCTCAAAAAATTGGGCCCCGAGGACCCCCAAAAAAGTTGCTTGCTTAAAGGAGAAAGGGGGGGTGTACTAAAAGGGGTTAAAAAAAACTAAAATAAAGTTTCCGTATTAAAATTTTATATTTACAAGCCATTTTAATGTTATTGTAATTAAGGTCAAAACTTAATTTTAAAAAATTTAAAAAATTTACCAATATGAAAATCTGAAAATTTATGCGCCCTTTTCCCATTTTCAAAAATTTTCCTAAATTTTACGAAAGGTATCGTCGCCCATCTTTTTGTCCAAATTCTCCTAATATTACGAATTAGGACGAAAACAAAATTTGTGAGCTTTGGGTCTTTTTTTATCAATGGACTTTGATCTTTTTTAAAAAATTCACTAAATTTTTAACAAAAGTGTATCTTTTTACCACTCTTTTTGTCAAAATTTCCCAATAGAAAGAAAAAGGAAAAAAAAAATTTTTTTTAAAACCCTTGGGTACAGTTCACTAAATGGACTTTGCCCCCCATTTTAACAAGTTCACCATTTAACGAAAGTGGGCGTGTGACCATCTTTTTTGTTCAAATTAGCCTTTTTAATAAAATTAAAAAAAAAATTTTTTTTAACACTAGGTACGTTTCACCAATGGTTTTGACCCCATTTCAAAAGTTTACTAATTTTTAACGAAATTTAAATGTGATGACCTTTCTGTCTCAAATTATCCTAAAAAATACGAATTGGACGAAAAATAAGATTTTGTCATAACTTTGTCATACATACTTTTAAAAATGGGGTCAAAGTCCTTGAGTGAAACTGTACCTAAGGTTTTAAAAAAATTTTTTTTAAAATTTTTCTTAAAATAGGCAAATTTTGAAAAAAAAGTGGTCACGATACATTTCTTTAAAAATGAGTGAACTTTTTTAAAAATGGGGTCAAAGTCCATTGAGTGAAACTGTACCTAAGGTGTAAAAAAACTTTTTTTATCCTTTTTTTTTATTTTTGGCATAATTTTGAAAAAAAACGAGGGTTTTCATACGAAAAATTTGAGTGAATTTGTTAAAATGAGATAAAGTCCTTTTAGAAAAATGTACCCAAAGATCAAAAAATCTTTTTTTCGCCCAAATTCGTAATATTAGGAGAATTTTGTGAAAAAAAAGAGTGGCGCACGATACACTTTTGTAATATTTAGGAAATTTTTGAAAAAGGGAAAAGGGGCATAATCTGACCCGATTTACATATATGGGAAATTTTAATTTTTTAAAATTTAAAATTAGACCTTAATCTACAATACACTTAAAATTTGGGGTTGTAAATATAATATTTGAATACGGATTTCTTTTTTTTAGTTTTTTCAAAACCCCTTTTGTACACCCCCCCTTTTTCCCATAAGGGAAAAATTTTTATCCTCCCTTTTTTTCTTCTTCTTATTTTTAAAAAAATTCCCCCCTTTTTAACCCCTGGGCAATTCCCCCGAGTGGGGTTTTTGGGAAAAAAAACAAAGGGGAAAAATTGGTTTAAAATTACAAAGGGGGAAATTTTTTTTAAAAATTTTACTTTATTTAAAAAATATGTAATAATTTTTTTTAAAAATTATTTTTTTTTTGAAATTTTTTTTAAATTTGAAAAATGATTTTTTTTACCCCCCCCCCCCTTAACCCCGGGGATTTTTTCATGGCTCCCGAGGAATTTTCTTATTGTTGTTCGAGTATCAATCCAAAAAATTTAGCCCTCTCCCCCAAAACCCCAAAATTTTTCTTGATTTTCCCTTTAATCCGCTTTACTACAAAAACTTTTCACTGTTCTATCTCGGTAGAAAATTTTAAAAACTTTTTCCTTTCTATCTCGGTAGAAATTTCAAAAACTTTACATCGTTTTGTCTCGGGAAATTTCAATAACTTTTCCCCGTTCTATCTGGTGAACTTTCAAAACTTTTCACTCGTTTTATCTGTAGAACATTTAAACTTTTTACTCGTTCTATCCGGTAAACATTTTTCTAATTTTCCTGTTTTCTCGGTAGAACATTTTAAAAACTTTCACTGTTCTATCTCGGTAGAACTTTTAATAAATTTCACCGTCTATCTCGGAGAATTTTAATAACTTTTCTGTCCTAAATCGCATTAAAAAATTAGGCTAATCGATTTTTATTATCCTTAATATAAGTACATATAACCCATTTTCCCATCACTTATATGTTAGATGAGGTTTACCAATTCGTCCGGCATGCAGTGCCGAATCTATATACTCCCTATCTTTGACATCTAAAAGAGTATCAGCGAAATGCGGTAAAAAAAGTACATCCCCTAGCTGAAGGGGCATTTGGGCACTCCTATATTCGGGAGTTAGTGCCCTTATAACACTAGAAATGGATCTCGTAGCCATTGAAAAGGGGTACATTGTCACTACAGACCTCATTTTTTTTTTTGTTCCCAGGCGCCTGACCTGCCCCCGACTGTCCTGTATGATCCAAACCGAATCGGACGTCGTTAGCGCGCCTACACCCAAATGTCGTGAGCGTCTACCACTACTTCACAATCTGCCCCTAGATTGGTCAAAGAGAGGAACCCCATTTCCCCAATTTTATTTATCTATATTATCCCATTGTTTTGTTAATAAAACCGTTCACAAAAATTTTTTGGATAATTGTGACTTTTTTCCGCGTATATTATATTATAACAGGCACATCCTACAAAATCACTATCCCCGGTTAAACTTTGCATTATTATTCCTTTCTATCCATTTAATTTTTTATAAATGTTTAAAAAAAAACACCCCCGCTGGGCCCCCAGGTCATGGGGTGGATCTGGCTGGGCTTTTTAGTGCCACCACCTTCTTAAGGAAAGAAAAAAAACCATGAGGAATAAGATGTGAGGCGTATTGGGTTTTGGGGATAGTGTACCCAAGAAAGGAAATACGAAGTTGTATAAAACTATTAGTATTATTGTTGAATTTATTTAACAGTATACAAATTAAATGGATGGACCACCCCCTTGATGTCAGACACGTAGAAAAGACACGCCCTTTTTACAAAATTTTTTCTATGTATATTAATTACTGGTCGCATTGACGCCATCACAAAACCCTTTAAAAACAATTACATAACACAAAAAGAAGATTAAAACAGAATGAAGAATAAAGCCCCTAATATCCAAGTGATTGAATGAGCCGAGGAACCGAGTGAACGAAAAAAACCCCTCCCTACCTGTCCGGGGTTTTAATAACCTTCCCCCCCCCAGTGGACAGTTAGTTCCACGATTAAATTTCCTTCTAGAAAAATCTTGTGTGTTTATATAGGTGCCGACACATGACTATTTGTTTGAATTTTTCTAGAAAAACTAATGATTTTACATTAGCCCTAATTCCTAACTGACTAACCCTTTCCCCGTATGTTTAAACTTTTCTTAAAACTGTCTTCTCTTAAAGTGCAATTATCTTTAGTTATATTATCATTTAATGTCTTTCTCGCGTATGACATTGGGGGTAGCAACTCATAAGGGTAGTTTCTTTTTTCTTTTTGTCAAAATTTTTAAATCCGGGGGTTTTGAGTATCGTTTGGGCTGATAAATGTGCGGTCGTAAATAATTTGTAAACTTTACTATTAGACTTTCTCTGGGTTTTTTTTTAGTAAGGTGTGTGTGTGTCAATGAGGTTTTACTTGATTGCTAGTTTTTATGAATAATGTTAGCTACTTGGTTTTTGTAGAGGTTTAAACTGTTTGACATAGTGACTTGCACCCGGATATGATTGTTTGATTGTTTCACCCTTTGCACTACTTTTACATTTATCGTTTACTGTCGATCTTGTATTATGTATTTTTTTTAATTTTTCGTCGCAAACACCTGTCTTGAATAGCCATCATAAAAACCTTTTGTTTTCCAAATAGTTCCCCGTTGTTTAACCCTCTATTTTATGCTTTTATCTACGGCCCTTTTTGGTTATCAAATGTTCTTGTTAGGGGGCTTTTCTGAGAGACTAACTCTTTTGAAGGTCAGTTTTTGAGTTTTCCCTTTTGATTGACATTTTGTTTGCTAGATTGAGTGGAGTTAATGATTTGTCAGCTAGCACCACACCCATGCGTGTGGTGGTTGCCTTTGAAAAAAAAGTATTTTCTTAAAATGTCTCTTTGTTTATAATATAAGTTGTTCAGTCAAAGGCCCCGTCCTCCTTTTTCTCTTGGAAGTGTCAATCTCTCTTTTGTGATTTAGGATAGTATTCGTTTTTGGGTAAGGTGTACGAGTTAAAATTTCCAAAACGCGGGGATGTCTGTCTGCGCCCATTTAAGATTCCGAATGAATATGTCAACTGTACAGCAATGTTTTTTGCTGTGATCTTTTTTTTTCCCTTTTAGTTGCGGGGGGGGGAGGATAGACTTTAGGTTTCTTGTATGTATCTAAATTTTGCTTTCAAAATTTATGTTCAATTTGGCAGTTTGAGAAAATCCAAAAATATTTGTATACATCGTTATCGTAAAATTTCCAATCAAATTTCCTATCTAGCGGAACCTTGCTTGTGTGACCTTCCCCTTTCGATATGTAGCGTCTAATTTGTCTACTCCAAACTCATGCAGATATCTTGACTAAATTCTAATGTTTTATTGATAGACTGTTTAGTTGGCAAAATTTGATGCATACAATTTAGATCATCCATGTAAAAAAAATAGGGGGGAAAAATTGTGTGAACCCCAATTTTTGTCCTTAATTTAAACCGTATGTCGATTCTTTAAAGCATATGTGACAGTGGGTTTAATGACAGAAAAAACCATAATCCCTTTAAGAGTCACCTTGAAAATCCATTAATTTGTATTGGTCTGTAGTATCTCGGTTTTTCATATTTGTTTTAGGTTGTTCCCCATTCTCCTTTACTGTCTTTCAAAATTTTTACAATTTTTTTTTGGGGTTGTTTTTTAATTTTTGAAAATCTGAATAAGCCTGTGTGTGGTTTTGAGTCAAAGGCTTTTTTGAGCAAGTATTTTTACGTAAATATTCCTTTTCTTATTGTGGCCTGATTCATTACAGTAAAGTCAATAATAATTTTTTTTACATCCCTTGAGTTTTTACAGCATCCTTTTTTTTCCTCGGCCATGATATTGTGTTTTTCCCAAGATTATATACTTTATTTTTTATGCATAATCATATTTATATATATTTGGGTAACATGTAATTGGCCAATTTATTTGGGTTTTTGGGTTTCTTTGTCCTTGGTTTTGGGAAAAGGTTATCCTTCAGTAAAAAAATTGGGTATTTTTTTAACTATTTAAAAACCGTTGAACATTTTCTTTTTTGATTGTATAGTATTAAATTTCTTATACAAAAATTTGAATTTTATCATTACTGGTGTTTTCCCAAGCTATGTGAGCACTGTTTTGTCGATTTTTAAATTCATCAATAGTTATACTTCGAATCTCATTCATTAAATCGCTCATCCTAGCTATTTCACTTGAATCCATTGTGCATCCGGTTTGTGTGCTCCCGGGTTTTCCCCCATATTCCGCCCAAAAATTTTTCTATCTCTGCAGTTGGGTTCCTTTTCCTATTTTTCTTCGGTACTAGATAGTTGTTGGAAAAAAATTTTTTTTCCTTTTTTTTTAAAACATTCGGTTTGTTCTTTTCTAATACCCCTTTTTTTATATCTTTTTTAATCTCTTAGCTAGAGCACTTTCTTTTTGTTTTTAAATGTATCCAAATATTTGTGAATGAAATTTGTTAAGTGTTCCATGCTTGCGTGAACCTTGAATCTTTAAAATATATTTTTTGGGAGTATTTTTTCACATTTTTAGATCGATTACCTTCGGGATTTTTCCAGTCACCCATATCTCTCTAAGCTCAACGATTTTTCCCCAAAAGTCGCTTTTTCCCCTTTTTTACTTTTTTTCTCCCGTTTTGCTTTGAAGATGTTGCAGATTTTAACCCTTTTAAACCCAAAAATCAACCACTGTACAGCGGACAATAAATTGCCGCTGAAGTCTGCAAATGATAGTTCTCTTTTGGTAATCGATAAAATATTGGGGTTTTTTATGGTACCCCTGTCTTTATTTCCTTTGAAATCTTTGGGTTTAGGTATGTATGGTCTTCTGTTTTTTGTAGTGCGCAAACTCGGGCAGGGTTTGGGGAAATGCTAAAACTAGGATGTTCTTTTGATGATCGTCAGGGGGATTTTTTATTGCGTTATGCATATTACCTTTGTGTTTGACGTCTAGCTAGTTGTTTGGGTATCTTTATCTTCTTGGGGTTGTTTGGTATTTCAGTGGTTCTGGGCTTCTGGTAGGCCTGGACTTTTGGTAAATCTGGATGTTCGGGGTTGGTCTGGACGTTTTGATAGGTCTGGAAGTTTGGTGTGTCTGGTAGATTTTAAAGTTCTTTCAGGATGGCAATACCGGGATTTCTGGTAGTTCTAGAGCTCTGGTATGAAGGGTCTTTCTTGCTGTCCTCTGCTGATGTATTGCCGTTATATCTTGATGCGCTTGTAGTTCGTTCTTCACTTCGCGTTTTTTTTTTATTTAATATGTTTATGGGAACATGTTTTTTTTAATATAATTTTTCTTTGGTCCCTATTTTTGTTTACTTACTTCTAAAAAGGAATTTCCCAACAAACCCTAGGAGCTCTTTTCGATAACCTATTAAAAGTTCAAAAAGTTTTCCCTATAATAGCTACGCATCACCAAATGTTCATATTTCTGTCCTTTTATGCGCTTTTATTTTTCCAGCTTTGGTGGGTTGAATGATTCCATTACAGAAAACCCCTCGTCTGTAATTCCATTTTTTCCTTTTCTAGATAAAATTTTTTACTATCTGTCAAAGTCACTATTTTGTTATTTTTTTTAAAGTCAATGCACTTTAAAAAAAATGAAAAACACTTTTTTCAATGATTCACAATTTTAGGGCGGTGATGAGGGCTCGCTTTTCAACCCCCTTCCCTTTTTGTTTTGTAATTTTCTTATTTGACGAATTAGAAGACTTCAATTTCTCGATTCTGCAAATAATTTAAAAAGGTGCTTCGTAAAATGGGCTAAATATTATAATATTTTAATATATTACCTTCTGAAGTTAAAATAATGCCTCTAAAGAATACATGCCTCCCACTAACTTCAAAAATTAACAAAATTAACTGTTTCAACAATTAACCTAAGGTTTTCTATTTACAATATATAAACACAAAATAATGGTAAAATAATAAAAACAATACTTCCCTTCAATGTCACTTGTAACGTCACTAGTAGATCAAGGCACAAAATTTAGGCACACCCAAAAAAATTTTAAAAAAGCAATTATCTCGAGGGGACTAGCTTGTAACCCCAACAATGTTGGGGTAAATTATTTTTTAAAAATATTATTATTATTATTATTATTTAAAATAATTTATATCTTTGTAAAAACCCGAACAAGTAAAAGCAATCCGCTGCGGTCTATTATGTCAAATAAAGGGGCTAAATGATAAAACTTGGGGTTTGGAAAATGATACGATTTAGGACCGAATAGCTGATGGCACCAAAACAGCTATGTATACGTGTTTTATATACATAAATAAAAATCCAAGAAAGGGGGAAAAACATAAGGGCTGCTTATTTATCTTTTCGCCTAAGTAACATGTGAAAAAAAAAATTGTAATTTTTTATTTTTCCTCATTTTCAGGCTAAAATTGCCGAAGTTTTAAAAACCAATTTTTTTTGCTAAAAAATTTACATTTCATAATTTGGACCATAAAAATTTTTTTAATTTTTTGGGGGGTTGGGGGAAAAACTGCTTAAATAAACGCTTTCAGACGAAAAATTTTATTGTGCCTACACATCTGCTTTTAAAAATTTTCAAACTACTGAGCACTGTTAGTGCATTGCCCAAAACGATGAGAGGTTACTTGAAAGGGTAAATATTGTTTAATTAAATTATTAATTTATTTATATTTTTATAATTAAATATTTATATAATTATCCTTACCCTTGGGGAAAGCGGAGTATGTCTTTCATCTTGATTTTCATCCACTGGGATATCTCCCCGCAGTGGGCCTTCAAATTTCCCAACTCGACACTTCTAGGGGTTTTGGCCCGTGAATGGGGGTTTCCTCCCTGAAAAAATAAAGGCGAGCTTGGTCGTGGGCCTTCAATTCCAACTCGACACCTTTCGCTTTGGCCCGGAATAGGGGAGTTTATCCCCGAAAAATGGGGAGCTCTGGGTCTTTGTCAAAACGAACCCCTTCCCTTCCTTTGACTACCCCCCGCGGCGACGACAAGACAACATGGACGGATGATGACACAGACGGGCGACCCCGACGTGGGGGAAACTGCCCTCCCCATTGCTTGTGGCTGGTTCTGACCAGCACAGGCTGTCCACCCCCTTTTCCCCCCGCGTCTCCCCTTTCGTCCCTCCTTCGTTCGTTTAGCCAATTTTCATAAATATGGCGACGAAAGCAATATCCAAACCAATCTGGGTCGTCGTCGGGGAACCCTTCCCTTTTATACCCCCCGACGGCGACGACAAAAACAACACGGACGGATGATGAACAGACGAAACGACCACGACGTGGGGAACCCCTGCCCCCCCCCATATGTTTGTGGGGTTCTGACCAGCAAAGCCTGTCCACAATTGCCCCCCCACGTCACCTTTTAAACGTCCCCCCCTTGTCTCGATTAGCCAATTTGAAATAAAATGGACGTTAAGCAATATCCAATCAAAATCTCCCCTCAGTGTAAGTAAAGGAATCGTCGGTTTTGGGGTTGAATAATTTTATAGGTTGGCTTAGTGTTTTTTTGGGTTTTTTTAAAGTTGATAGTTGGAGGGCTAAAATCCTTTTCTGCCTGCTTTTTTTTTTGCGATTCCGGGGGTTATCCCCCTAAGGGTATTTTCGTCATATAAAATTTTTTAAAAAATAAAAAACAATTTGAGCTTTAAACCAGCCTTTTTATTGTAAACTGAATTATTGTGAATGCTTTTTTTTAATAAAAAAACCTTTGACCAAACCCCCCCGGTAGGCACCGCTTCGCACCCGGGGATTTCTACAACACCCCCCACATAACATTCCCCCTGTTTTCTATAAATCAAATGGGGGAATTTCCCCCTTGGACATTAACAAACCATGTTCCTAGCACTGCCACCAAATTTATTGTTTTTTCTATCACCTCTATCCCAAACCTGGGCCCCTCAAATCCAACCCCATCCTTCTCGTGGGTTTGGCCCGGATTAGGGGGGTTTTTTCCTGAATCTAAGGCAGTCTGGGGCGTCGCGGGGACTTTTCCCCCCTTTCCTTTTATTCCCCCGACGGCGACGACAAGACAACACAGCGGGTGATGACACAGACCGAGACGACCCCGAGTGGGGGAACCTCTGCCCTCCCCATTCCTGGGGGTTTGACCAGAAGGGGCCTGTCCCCCTTTTCCCCCCGCGTCATCCCTTACGTCCTCCCTCGTCTGATAAGCCAAGTGAAAATTGAACCGTTAAGCAATATCCCTCCAATCCCAAATTTTATCCCCCGCTTTCGGCGTCAAAAATTTCCTCGCAGTCCACCCCTGGTATGGACATCGAGACACTCTCCTTGCAAAGGCTGTTTGAAGAGTAGGTTGTCCTCCTTTTACAGCACCGGATAGGTATGAACGGATTCCGACGGCTGGGTCTTTTAAAACGTTCCCAAGGGTTTTTTAACGCATGCACAATACACCCCGTTTTTTTTAACATTGAGGTTCGCACCATACCATCTTCGGTTGCCCTTTTAAATCGAAAAAATACCCCTCACGAATATCAAAAAAAGGTTTCAAAAAACCCTTTTGTTTCACCCGCACTTCCGGAAAAAAGGCTATTATAAAAAATAACCTTTTTGGGCGAATGTCGGGCGCGAATGACAATTTTTACCCCGCGAGAATAGGAAAAAACTATCACCCCCACCCCAAAAAAACACAAAATCCCCAACATTCCGGTAAAAAGGTTCATCCCCACAAAATTGGTTTTTTGGGGGTTTTTTTTTTTTTTTTTT